>CM073602.1:6943854-7051354 GCA_037074985.1 Solanum bulbocastanum
AATAATAATAATAATAATAATAATAATAATAATAATAATAATAATAATAATAATATTGGTATCGATTATGTTGAAATTATTATCCAGGGCCATAATCACCACCATATTTAATTACTATAATTAGTTGTCACCACCAGTAGACACTAGCTACCATTTATAATTACCATTAATAATTATTACGAGACGACGCATCTTATTATTTTGTAATTAACAAAACAACCTTGAACAGACTAGAACAATTAGAAGGCCATAACATAAAACCGATATAGAAGAACATAACAATTAACATATTGAAAAGTTATATTAAAGCCAAAAATTAATATTGGTAACATATGTGAATTGACATAAGAGAATGAGTAGAACATCTCTGAATAAGGAAATTTGAGAATGAAAAATATCAAAGAAAAGGAGTAAAACATACTTACTAGACTACATTAATAATGGCATCAAAATACATGAATCAACTCAACTTCCTTAATTACTCCAAACTTCTAAAGTTAATTACATCCAATTAGGAATGATGATAGCAAAATTAAGATTTCACCATGAAAATTTCTCCCTCTGTCCAACAATAGTTGTCCACTATTGAATTGACACACCCCTTAAGAAACAATAAATAATAGGGGTAATATTACTATTTTATCCTTTATCTTTATTAAACTTAATGCTTTAAGAAATGTGTTAGATGATAAATAGTATTTAATAGCAAGGATAAAATAAGCACAGAAGGTAAATTATCTCTTGATTTTCTAAACTGGACAAGTATTATTGGACAACTATTTTTAGTATAGTGAACAACTATTATTGGACGAAGGGAATATATTACCATTATATGGAAGTGGGACTTGTGTTGGACTAACACAACTTTAAAAGTGGTACCAAAAGCATTTCAAGTTGTACTGTAAGGCCTCATAATTTTTGGCCCTTTGTGGCTCAATTTGATTGGGTATTAACACCTAAAGGCTCTTCTCTGATAGAGCTTTTAATAAAAGAGTTGCTCTTAAAAGTGAACTTATGGTTCATCTTTCGTCCTTCATCCTTCATCCTTCGTCCTTCATCTTGGCGTCTCGAAATTTTAGCCCTTCCACCTCGCAATACTCATCTTTCATTTTTTTCCTCGTTGTTATCATAACTTCTACCCGTGAATTTCATTGGTACAGGTATCTATGACTTAATTATTTTTTATTTTTTTGAATGATTTTAGGTCTTATTTTGTCTATTTTTTATTCGACTAATTTGATTTTTCATTCAGTTTTGCTGATTTTTATTTGGCCTTTGTGTTGTAGTAGTGTTGCCTGTACTGAATTTAGAATTAATTCAATTTTGTTCCTTCAGTTTCTTGTGCTCCTTTACATGTACGTCTTCTTTATTTACCGATTATTATCATTTACTTATGTATTAAATTTCACTTTTGAAATTTACTGTTCTTTCGGCTTTTTTCTTGATGTGACTGTTTTTTTCAATTTATTGATTTCTCAAGTGCACAAATTTGCATTTACTTCAGGGAGAAAAAAGAAAATTGCAAACATGAGTTTCTTTCATCCATGCTCTTTAGAATAGCCAATTATTCTCATCCACTGTTAAACTTTAAGTTCATGGTTAATGACTTGATTCCTCTCATATGTGTCCAATTGTTTCTCAAATTAATTAACATATAACAAGCATGTTGGGAGTTGTAAAATCGAGAAAATGATTTAAAACCCCTCCAACCTATACCCAAAATCTCAACAACACACTGTAACTTCACGGGTGTGTTATTACCCTCCTAGACTACTTAAAAATGAAATAAATGACTCCTTAAATGCTGGGTTAGCATAGAGAGTGCATTCACTCTCTTTGGGAGAGTAAGAAGCAAAATGGCACCGTTTTAATGAAGGATATTACTTTCCCTTTCACTTTGGAGAAGAAGAATCAGCAGTCCGCAACCCCATGTTTGATGGATGATAAATTTTCTATTTGTCAAAGAAACTCATCGAACGAGTCGGCAACGACTAGGAAACAATCACTAGAAAAGATGAATTCCCTGAAAGATTCAAAAGTTCATATTTGGGCTTCAAAGCTCTTTACTGATGGTTGTCCATGTATTTGTATTTCACCCTTCATTCGTCAAATTTTTTAGTTCAAATCAATTGATTTAGATGTTTTAAAACTCACGAACTCAACAATGGGATTCTCATAAAGGATTCAATTTAGTATCTACGTATTAGTAATTGCAAATGAAGAATTTTAGATTTATATTCAAACCTAGAAACCCACATTTCTTTTTTGATTTTGACAACTTTGTACTTCAATGGAGTTTTCTAGTTTTTGGCTCAAATCTTCACACAAAAATTCGAAATAAATTAACAAGTAATGTGTAGATTCCATACACCAAACTTAATCACACTCACAGATTCTGTCACGCCCCGAGGCTACCCCTTTGACGTAACACGAGACCTAGGATCACGAATGACCCCAAGCTAACCCTGAACTGTTATATCATAAGCATACTTAAAGATTTACTGAAAATAGAAATACGTTGCAGAAGCTTAAAAATGATTTAAAGTGAAATGATGGGGAATACCCATCCTATGTCTGAATATATAAAAGACTGAGAGTTTAATAACAACTGAAAGATCAAACTCAAATCTAAAACTGAATCTAACTATGTCTGAATAAAAGCCTCTAATTGACTAGAGATGCTGTGACATGTCCCAGCTAACTCTAGAAAAAATGAAACTAAAAAGACTGAATATTAAAGAAAACATGTCTATCATCCTCAAAGAATGAGGACTCACCACTAATGTAACACCTTGAAAACCATACCTAGAAAAAAAATTGCAGAAAATCGCCTCAACTAGTGCTTTATGGCAGGGTTCACAGACCATGATAGGGTCCACGGTTCGTTGACCTGCCCATGGACTTCAGCTGTTCAGCCCCTCCCCTGTATAGGTGGACCACGGGGCCCTTCATGGTCCGTGGTCCTCCACACGGTCTGTGGTAAGGCTCGTAGACAAGACCCCAGAACCAATAGCTACTGGCCAAGGACCATGATTGGTCCCACGGTCCGTGATCCCTTTCACAGTTCGTGAAAGTGGCCATGGTCAGCCCATCCAGATTTTTAAGTGGGGTTATTTTGGTCTTTACCCCTATTTGCTGGACACCTAAACTACATTGTTTATCCCCTAAACTATGTGTTTTTGATAAGTTTTAGCCTAGAAATATAACTAGAACTTACCTAAGTTAGATCAATAATCAAAACTTAGAAAAATTAGAGCGTAAGACGAGAAAGAGGTCGAGCAACCCTAGTTCAAGAACACAATGATTTTCCATCAGTTCCAGCCCCAAGATTGAAAGGTTTCTCTGTGAAATTCTTCACCATGTATTTGAGATTTCACTAGAGGGTTCCTTTCACCCATTAGGTCCCTAGATTTCAGTCAGAATCTTGATTCCCTTAATGTTACTTAATCCTAGGGTTTCTTCAATGTTAGAATTGTTGAGTTTTAGCTGTTAGAATGATCTGAATCATATTATCGTGTTATAGTATTGGTTTTTCCCAGATTCATGCATAAACTCAGAACCCTAGCTATGTAGTTCTTTTAGTTCATGAATTACACATGCTAGGTCAGTAAATTCAGTTGTATATTAACATGCACCAGTTTTCGAATGCATTATTATCATTATATTAATGTTGCATTCTTAGTTTGCTTGACAATATTTTGAGCTATCCAGTATTACAGTATTTCAGTCATAAAGTGTTAGTTACTTAATCATATGAGAAGCATAATACCGAGTGGACTAGGGTCAGTCACCCTCAAGTCCCAGAACTATGTGCCCGTAGGTTATAAGTCCCCTATGTGGGTATCATTTTAGTGATCACGCTAGCATGACTCTATACCTCTGGTAGGGTATATTGGGTCCTCTCAATGGGGCACATACATCGGAATCCATATTTAGCTCATATGGTTTTATGTCAGTTATTAGTAGCTCCCTTACAGTTCAGTTAGATTCTATTGCATTGACCATGTTATCAGCATAGTTTAGTATTCAGTCTCAACATGTTATAAACTTGGTCATTGCATTCAATTTAGTCATGTACAGTACTTTCAGTATCCTTATCATGTTCAGATTATACCATTGCTTTATTGCTTGTTCAGTTATGTTATTATTCAGCTTTATTCTATCCTTCATGCTCAGTACCTTTCAAGTACTAATGCATAGTCTGAGCTACATCTTCTCGTGATGTAGGTTCAGGTCCCAAGCAGTCAGATCACGCATAGATCAGTTCTCGATCTTCAGTTCAACATTATCAGTGGTGAGTCCTCATTCTTCGATGACTAGTGATATGATTATCTTTCTTGTTTTTAGCTTTAGTTTCAGTTTTTCTAGATCTAGCTGGGGCAAGTCCCAACATTTCTAGTCAGTAGAGGCTTTATTTCAGACATAGTTAGTTTCAGCTTTAGTGTTAGAGTTTGACTTTTCATTTGTATTTCAAACTCTCAATTTTTATTCTATTCACAATTAGTATATGGGTATTTCTCCATTGTTTCAGTTTTATTATGATTAAGCTTCCACATAGTATTTACTATTTCAATTTATCTTTAAGTATTCTTATGATATGCCATCAGGGTTAGCTTGGGGTCACTTGTGATCCTAGGTCCTGTGTTGCGTCCAGGGGGTAGCTCGGGGCATTACAAACTTGGTATCAGAGTGCTAGGTTTAAGAGTCCTAGGATGTCTGAAAGCTGCACTAAGTATAGTCCTTTTCATGGGTGTGAAATGCACCACATCTAATGAGAGGGAGGCTACGAAGTGTTTTAAGGAAACTTCACTTTCTTTGCTACTCTTATCGTGCGTGAGTTATGATCCAATTTCCTCGTTCTAATCTATCGTTATGCACTGAAGATCATGTCTCCTCGTAGAGCTTACGGAAGGAATGCTAATGCACGCAATGCTAATGCAGCTCCTCCGGTCCTAGATCAGGAAGTTTTGAATGTTGAATTTTTAAATGTTATCAAGTTGTTGGCTGAAAGTGTGACCAACCAAAACAATCAGCAGGTTCTAGTTCCGACAAATTCTAATGTTGGGTTAGCTGTAGCTAAAGTTTGTGATTTCGTTAGGATGAATCCACCCGAGTTCTTATGATCATAGACTGGTGAGGATCCCCAAAACTTCATTGATGAGATCAAGAATATCTTTGGAGTAATGCAGGTAACCGAGAATGATCAACTTGAGTTGGCATCCTAGCAGCTTAAGGATGTAGCTCATATCTGGTATACTCAGTAGAGGGAGAACATGGGTACAAATGCAACTTCTTTTACTTGTGAATGCTTTAGTGAGACCTTTTTGGACAGGTTCTTCCCAAGAGAATCGAGGAAGGCAAAAGCTCAGGAGTTTATGAATTTGAGGCAGAGTTCTATGACGGTCCAAGAGTATGGACTCAAGTTCACCCAACTCTCCAGGTATGCTCCTCACTTGGTGGCCGATTCTAGGGCTCAAATGAACAAGTTCATGTATGAAGTATCCTATCTTATGAAAACAGAGTGTAGAAATGCTATGTTGCTGGAAGATATGAACATCTTTAGGCTCATGACCCATGCTCAATAGGTTGAGGGTGATAAGCTTAAGGAACATGCCAAGGAGAATAAGAAGGCTAGGATAGGCAATTATGACTATTCTCAACAGAAATTGGGTGGTGGAAATCGCTCGCAGTTTAAGCAGAAGTCTTCAGCTCCAGCACCTTCATCAGCTAGTGTTCCATCCTCCAAGTTCCGAAATGATCAGAAGGGTAGGGCATCAGGCTCTAAAACTCAAGGTAGTAATTCAGGCACCAAAACCTACCCAACTTGTCTAAAGTGTAGTAAGAACCATCGGGCGAGTGCCTTGCAGGAAAGGAAGAATACTTTGGGTGTGGTTAGTCTGGTCACAAATTGAAAGATTGTCCTTCTAAACAGGGTCAAGGAGGTAACAATGGTAGAGCTCAGTCCATAAGTTCAGTAGCACTAGCAGGTTGCCCGACTCAACAGAGTAACTCATCTAGTACAGGTGGCGGTTAGCGCCAAAACAGGTTATATGCTCTCCAAGCTCACCAGGATCGAGAAGATTCTTCTAATGTAGTCACTGGTATGTTACAAGTCTTTAATATAGATATTTATGCTTTGTTAGATCCAGGGGCTACTGTTTTCTGTGTAACTCCTTATATAGCGATCAACTTCAATATTAGTCCAGAAACTCTCTCAGAACCTTTCTCACTCTCTACTCCAGTCGGTGACCTGGTTATAGCTAAACGGGTATACAGAAATTGCCCTGTCACAGTTTCCCAGAAAGTCACCTCAACAGATCTTGTAGAGTTAGAAATGGTAGATTTTGATATCATTTTAGGCATGGATTGTTTACATTCATGATATGTCTTAGTCGATTATAGAACTAGGATTGTTTGTTTTCAGTTTCCAGGTGAACCAATCTTAGAATGGAAGGGTAGTAGCTTAGCGCTTATGGGTCGATTCATTTCTTACCTTAAGGCTAGAAAGATGATCTCTAAGAGTTATCTCTATCATCTAGTTTGAGTTAAGGATTCTAGCTCCAAAACCTCAACTATTGAGTCAGTCCCACTAGTGAATGACTTCCCAGAAGTTTTCCCAAAAGATATTCCCGGAGTTCCTCCCGAAAGGGAAATAAACTTTGGAATTCATCTCCTTCCAGATACCCAGCTTATCTCTGTTCCTCCTTACAAAATGGCTTCAATAAAGCTTAAGGAATTGAAAGACCTTCTAGATAAGGGCTTCATCAAACCCAGTATTTCCCCATGGGGTGCACCAGTATTGGTGGTGAAGAAGAAAGATGGTTTTATCAGAATGTGTATTGACTATAGTCAGTTGAACAAAGTCCTAATCAAGAATAAGTATCCCATACCCAGGATTGATGACTTGTTTGACCAATTTCAGGGTGCTAGTCATTTCTCAAATATAGACCTCAGATCGGGTTATCATCATCTCAGAGTCAGATGTAGTGACATTCCGAAGATAACCTTCAGAACTCGATATGGTCATTATGAATTTGTAGTTATGTCATTTGGACTAACCAATGCTCCTGCAGCTTTCATGGATTTGATGAATAGAGTGTTCAAGCAATACTTGAACTTGTTCGTTATCGTCTTTATTGATGGTATCCTCATTTACTCTAGGAATGAGGAAGAATATGCGAATCCTTTGAGGGTTGTTCTGCAAACTCTCAAGGATCACTAGTTATTCGCTAAATTTAGCAAGTGCGAGTTTTGGTTGCAATCTGTTGCTTTCCTTGGTCATATTGTGTCTAGCTAAGGGATCCGTCTCAGAAAATAAAAGTAGTGAAACAGTGGCCCATACCTACCTCTCCTACAGATATCTGAAGTTTCTTAGTTCTAGCGGGTTATTACAGAAGGTTCATGGAAGGATTTTCATCCATAGTTGATACACTCAAATTTCACCTCCCTAAAGAAGCGTATGCGATTGTTATCAAGTAAATAACCCAACTTGTAGGTTGGGGTCGATCCGACGAGGAATATAGTTTAGACTTAACTTTAACCCAAAATTATATTCGTTTAGTCAACGCACTTGCTAAACAAGTAATTAAGGGAGGGGGGGGGGGATTTGTGTGACAAATTCTGGAAATTATGTAAATAATCAGTGAGCAATATTTAAACTTTAGTTGTTATCAAGATGAGAGAGAAACTAGGGCGTATGTGTTCCCTATAAGCTCATAACGCGGTAATTCTAGTAATAGCAATCCTTTCCTAGTGTATTACATGCAAAGTGGCAAGTTATGTGTCCCTAAATCCTTGGTCTGACAAATAGAGAATTTCAGCCTGCACCTTGGTCCGGCTAAGTATGTATAATTTACTAACCATTACCTTTACCTTATATTAGACATCACATCAATGTATGACTTAGTTTTTACCCTCGCACCAATTGATATTAGACTATTAGATAGTATCACACTAAATCTATGTTGATAATTCTTTTCTCATTAACTACCTCATTGGTCCGGCAAGTAGTAGCGATGCGAGTTCTAACGTTTGAAACCTTTGAAAAGACTTCTAAACGAAAGAATTATCAGTGCATGCAACAACACTATTCAAGAATTACTTAGTTACAATTCATACTTTGTTAATCGCTCATGGTTCCACAACCCTAGTAGTGGATTTAGTTACTCATGTTAGAAAGAACACAATTCATAGTTGTACAAGAAGAATACATGAACTTACCATTAGAGTAGAAGAAATCCTAAACCCAACTTGAATTGCAAGTTAAATTCTTAAAAAATGAACTCAAATAATAATCTCTAACCCCCAAAAATGAGGTTTACATCCCCTATTTATAGAAAAGCTTGTCCTAATTAAAAAGGAAACGAAATAAGGAAATAAAGTTTCTGGACGTGGTTGCAGTTGACGACACTGACCTACGGACCGTGGACTGACCTACGGTCTGTAGGTCCCTTCCGTGGTTTGGGACTTAGGAAAAATTTCAGAAGCTTGGAACTCCAACTCTCAGTGACATTTGACGGATCATCAGTACAGGCCATGACTCGATCCACGATCTATGGATCCACTTCCGTAGCTCCATACTTTAACTTTTGAAATCAGGTACTGAAACCCCATTCTCTAATTAATTAGATTGAACTGCAGGATGGCCCGTAGGTCAACCTACGGTCCATCAGTCACAACCGTGGTTCCACACTTGGTCAAGAATTCCCTGATTTTCCTTCAAGCCCTGCATGTCCATCTACGCCTACCACCTATGGACCATGACTGGACCTACGGTCCATAGGTCACGTCCATAGATGGATTTTTATGCAAAATTCTTCAGCTGTGTCTTGTACTTCCACGTCCGAACTTATTTCCTTAAAACAAGAACAAAACACATTAATACCAATACAAAATGACTCTAGACACACACAACTCTTAAGTGAAATGTATTAAAAATATCGTAAATTCACGGTATATCAACACTCTCAACTTAAGCTCGTTGTTTGTCCTCAAGCGACACACTAAGACTATAAACGACACTCATGCAGAAGCAGGCATTCAAGCATAAGCAATCACATGGATTTCTATCCCGACCTCTTTGAGTGCAAATCTTTTCTCTTAGACTCAATAAGCTAATTCGTGCGGATTCATATATGATACATATCGACCAATAGACCCACAACATACACTATTTCACCATCACCAAGGTACCAAATCTCCAACAATGTAACTAGTGCCCTTACTTCAAACGAATTCCCTTTTCACACAATGAATATAATTTTGAGTACAAGGATTCATTCAACACTCATGCTCAGAAGAATTTTCAAGTAAAGTTAGTGCTCAATACCATAGGCTTGCCCTTATTTTCACTACTTAGACTCTCCAAACTAGTTGCTAGGATCACTATAGGACTTTCTTAGCTTGTAACGTAGGCTCAGGGTCACTTGTGGTACATTTGGGTACTTTTTAGTGACTTTCTGCGCTCCTTGACATTACATTGGCTATTTACCTCTTTCCTGACCTATTTTTGGAATCTTTTCATTTCACTTTCTTTCCCTTACTCTTGGACATGGATGTGACTTTTGATTTTATGACTCTTTTTTCACACTTTCTTCTTTTTTCTTTAACTTCATTCTTTTTTTTTTTTGCTTCTTTTTGCACAAAGTCACACCCTTTACCTTTTCTCTTTTTATCACACAACTCTTTTCATACCCTTTTTTCATTTGGTTTCCTTTTTCATAGCCACCCTCAACCTATGCATTTTGCATTAGTTGAAGTGCACAATGTCCGATGTCGAACAAGGGCCAAGATCAAGGTTACTTTTGACTTAGCCACCCTCAACTTAGGCTTTTCGCCTAAGTCAAAGTGTACATGTCCAAGGAGGGACCGGGAAAAACATAATATTTTAAGGGAAGGTGAATGAGGTGAATCATAAGAAATGGTCAATTTTAGGTACAAATATTTGGATCAAAAGGGAATAAAGTTACCATTTGGTTAGATCATTTTAGGCTTAAGTGGACTAATTTGAACAATGGCCTATGATCACTTCCCAATTTCTAGCCTAGATTATCCTAGCAGGACCAACGGAGCAAGTTCTGGATTGGCATAAAACGGTTTGAACATTCAACTATGCTCACGCACTTTTGGCACCTTGTTTCATTATTAGATTATCAGATTACCTAGTTCAAGTTTTATTTTAAGTCATGATATCAAATTGGTTCTTTATCATGTCATACTCAGAGCCAACACATTCAACTCATTCTTAGCCTACAAATTTTAGACATATCATAAAATTTGGACGGGTATCATTTTTCATTCTTGCTTATGCCATCGTGCTTCATTCTTTCTCATGCTTCTATACATACAATCCTAACACATGCTGGTTCAATAGAAATTAAAATAGTCTCTTGAGGCAAAAGAACATAGGCAAGAAAATCCCAAGAGAGCACTATGAGTTGGGTTACTTAGACTTCACCCTATCACTCATAATCCGTGTACCCCACCCCCAACAAAATAAAGTGCTATTTTTATCAAAACACACAAAAATAAGCAATAAAGAATAGGGTGAAGGTGAAGCAAACCTGTGGCGCAAATGCGCCGAAGGACTCAACAAACGGGTGGGTTCGATTTCCCAGAGCCTGCTGGATCAACATGGGGAACGCATCAATAGTGCTCCCATCTATCACTCAGCACCATCAGTAGTGCTTACATTATCTCTCATAGCAACAACAACCTCAGTAGCAGGCATAGAACTCGAAGCCCCAAGAGCACCCTCACGGACCGTCTGCTGGTGCAACTCCTCATCCACAATAAAAGCTCTCCTAGCCTGTAAAGTTTGTTGGCGCTCCCTCTTCTTTGCCCTCACATCCTTAGTGGTATCAAAAGTGAGGCTATTATGGTGCCATTTCCCTCGGGCACGAGAGGACTCGAATTACGATATTTCCTCGCTGAAAATAGTATTTAACACCAAATCATCAGCTGGTGTAGTAGGTCCAAACTCTGGTGCATCTATGGATGGAGCTAGGATTACATCAAGATCGACCCAAAAATAATCCAACTCAGTCTGAAAAGAGGAGATATTTTTGGTGGGGGCTGGTCGCTCGAGGACTCTCAACTCGAAGACGTCCAGGCTCTTATTAACATCCCGAACCTTCAGGTCCACCATGTGCTCTTTCCTCCTCTGCATCTTAGTGTCTGACTTTGAGATAAGCCGTTGTATCCAAGGCTTCACATGATGAAGTGGTGTGGCCATCTAAGCCTCTAATTTCTGAACACGGGCAAGGGGCACGACAGTGGATCCTAATGAAGGGGTGGTTCTAGATGAGCTAGGGGCCCGACTGGCGGAGTGAGATGGGGAGGCCAGGACATCATCAGTAGTGGCTGGATGGGTGGTGTATGCACCCTGCATTTGCTCCACATCAGTAGCCAAATCTACACCCAATGACGGTACCTCAACCTGTGGCTCTCGTCGTGGTGCAAACTATGTTGGCCTCATCTCTGATTAAGCCGATATCTACTATTTTGGTTACCTGCACCATCTTGTCACAGTGCCAAATGTGTACCCCAACATCTATGAACAGCTGAAAGATAAGGCATGTAAATGGTAGAGTGGTGGTGGTTCGAAATGGCCGCTCATAGATCTTTGCAAGCAACATGCAGGTGGAGTCTATCTCAAGTTCAGCTACCAAGGACGCAACCATAACTACTTGATCCCACGTTAGCATATTGTCTGCCTACGTAGGAGACACCATGTTTCTCACTAATAACCAGAAGAACTTGGCAAAAAAATTCAAATAGCCTTCTTGATGCCCAGCTTCGGTGTGCTCATCCACTCGGCGCGCTCCCCGTTGGTAGCGATATGATTTGCCAGCCAATGTAATTCAGCCTCTCTCTGATCCGCATTTTATTGGAATTCCCCGCTCCACATAATGTCCCATTTATAATTAAATTCTCCAGTGTTGAGTGCCCAAAAGTAGCCGGGACCGTAGAGGAAATGGGGGATAGTAAGTTCAGATATGTCCACAGAGACCCCCCGGACTAGTGTGGCTGTGAGTGGTGCCTGGGCTGTGGGCTTGGATCTTTTGTCGATAAAGCCTCAGAGGGTGGCGGCATAGAAGGCATAGAACTCCCTCAAAGTTTCCTTGTTATAAGCCCCTGGGTTTTAAGCCGTCTACTCACACTTATGCTTTTGGAAGAGACGGTGGATGTCAGGCATGGTATGCAGGCTGCTTGTGAGTACTCTACAATCCTCAATGACTATCCGTGCCACTTTCTCCTTCTTATTGTGTATTTTGGCATCCCTGTATATTTGCCACTGGCCATCGACGCACTATCTGTTAGGCTCCTCAATAACCGGAGCAGGGTCAGTGTTAGGTGGCACCGGAATGTCCCCTGCACTAGTAGCCTCAAAGGATGAAGCATTGGCACCATTAGAATTGGAGCCAGATGCGGAGTCGGACCCTGGACCTGTCCCTAAACTTGAAGCTGAGCCGGAACCTAATGCTGACTCTAAGCCAGTCGGCAAATAGATTCGTATGTCCTCCTCATCAGACTGGGAGACAATGATTACGTAGGAAATCACCCGCTGGGCTTGGTTCCCTGTGGTGCGTGGTGCAGTGGGCAACGTCCTGGTAGGAGGTGGGACATAAGCCAAGTTAGCCTCCGTATTTGTGTCCTTATTGATCAACGAAAAAGTCGGGATCACAAATTTGGATTTGCTTGATACTGCATAAACCGTAGCTTTCTTGGGAGCCATGGTACTTGTGGAAGCTTAGTTAGTACAAAAATGGACCAAAGATGCACTCAAAAATATTTTAGAACAAAGAATGAACGTAAACAAAAACTGAAAAAAATCTAGGCAGTAGCTGAACTGGGAATCCACGGTGGGCTCCTATGGTCCGTGGATAGGTCCATAGTCCGTAGGTCCTCTCCGTAGATCAGAGTGCCCAAAATATAGGTTGTTGATGTGAACCATGAATCTGTAGAACGGTACGTAGATCGACCTACAGACCGTAGTCCAATTCTGTGGTTCCATACTTAGTATTTATTAATTATGTGTAGACCCACAACCCTAATCTACGGTTAGTAGATTGACCAACGGTCCATAAATGGGGTTTCATGGGTCAAGTCTGTGCCAGGTATTAGACATGCCTCTTGTTGACACCATTTTTCGATAATTTCAACATTAATCCTAAGTCTAATCATGTATTTCAACACAATTTATGGTAGTTCGTCATCCCTATAGGATTTCAATTACTTAGTATTTACATTTTATTGCTCATAATATTAGGAACCCTAAGTCAAAACTTTCATTTAGACCAACTTTTCACTAAGTTATTCGATTATTGAGACTACGCAATCACATTCTATCATCCCATGGGTGTTTTTAGCATTAGTTAACAAGAAATTTCATACAATAACAACCCAAGGTCAAGACCACTTCGTGAGTTCATGTATGGAACAATGAATAGTAAAATTCAAAGTTAGAGTGCAGTCAGTTACCTTACAAGTATCGGAAGTGGGTGATTGTGTTACGACACTGAACTCCTTTGACCTTTCGCTAGCCCTTTGACGCCAAACCTGGATAGTGGAATCGTTTATAAAAGGAGATAAGGATTTTGGGAAAGGGTAGAGTGATATGGGGATATGTGAGAGTGAATGGGGAGTGATTTGTGGGATTTGGGATTTTAATGGAGTGATTTTGGGAGAGGAAGGGATTAAAAACGATTGGGAGGGAGTTTTGAATCTGGGGGTGAATATAAAATGAAGGGGTATTATTTAAATAGATGTCTGGGCCGGGTCGAGTAAACCGTAGGTTTAGACCCACGAGACCCCGTTGACGGGTCGTGGGTCGACCTACGTATCGTAGGTCGCTCAACACTTTAAAAAAATCATAGGACTTACTTGGGGTCTATGGACACCATTCACGGTCCGTGGATTGACCCACGGACTGTTGATAAGGTCCGTAGACCTTTGCAACAAACATTTTCTACAGATTTAGCTTTTCGTCCTTGCACATGTAGCAATCGTTAGTTGTTTCTTTTTACATTTTCTGGACACTTTTTAGACACGGACCCTATGTTATATCTAGACAACACTAAAACAAAAATAAAACACTTATCTAAAGGAATACAGAAATGAAAATAAACAAAGAAAACTACTAAATCAAAAAGAAAAACCTATAGTCGACTAGATTGTACATCTTGGGTTGCCTCCAAAGTAGCGCTTGATTTAACGTCGCAGCACGACGCAAGGCTCTTGATTACCCAGACTTCATCAAGATAGTAGGCCTCAACCACCTCTTGAACATTCTCCTCTTTTCCCATGTAGACTTTGATCCTTTGCCTGTTCACCTTAAACCTTGTTCTCTTATTGTTCTTGAGCTCAACTGTTCCATGTGGGAACACTTGAGTGACTATTAATGGCCTGGTCCACTTGGACTTGAGTTTGCCAAGAAACAAGCACAACCTAGAGTTGAATAGAAGCACTAGATTACCCACAACAAATTCACGCTTTTCAATCTTATGATCATGATACTTTTTCATCTTCTCTTTGTACAAGGCTAAACTTTCATAAGCTTTTAAGTGAAACTCATCAAGCTCATTTATGTCATTCACTCTTTGACTTGATGCGGCGCCCCAATCCAAATTCAACTTCTTTAGCACCCACATAGCCTTCTGCTCTAGCTCTACCGGCAAATGGGAAGACTTCCCATATTCAAGCTGGTAGGGGGACATACCTATGAGAGTATTGAATACAGTACAATAGGCCCATAGAGCATCATCAAGCCTCCTTGACCAATTGGTTCTATTTGCATTCACAGTCTTAGCAAGACTTTGCTTTATCTCTTTGTTGGACACTTCAACTTGTCCATTAGACTACGGATGGTAAGGAGTGGCTACATTGTGGTGGACTCTGTATTTCTCTAGCAAAGCCTTGGACAACTTATTTCAAAAGTGGGAACCTCCATTGTTGATAATCACCCTAGGCGTACCAAATCTGGAGAAGATATTCTTTTTAAGGAATGTGGTGACACTTTTACCTTCATAGTTTGAAAGCGCAATTGCTTCCACCCATTTCAAAACATAATTAACAGCAACAAAAATATACTTCATCCCATGTGAACTTACAGAAGGATCCACAAAATCAATGCCCCAAACATCAAGCAACTCAATCACCAAAATTGGATTAATAGGTAGCTCTTGTCTCTTTGAAATTCCTCCTTCCCTTTGGCAACGATCACAAGACTTGACAAAATCATAGGCATCTTTGTGGATGGTGGGCCAATAATACCCAGATTGTAAGATCTTGTGTGCAGTCTGAATACCACTATGATGCCCACTAATAGGCGAAGAATGACGCCTCTAGTATGCTCATCATCTCAACCTCGAACACACAGCGACGAATAATCCCATCAGCACAATTTCGAAACAAATAGGGCTCATTCCAAAAGAACTTCTTCACATCATGCATAAACTTTTCCTTTGGTGAAAAGACAAATTCGATGGAACCATATCACTTGTCAAGTAGTTAGCAAAGTCTTTAAACCAAGGAATAAGATCATGAGAAGCAGCCAATACCTGTTCGTCTGGAAAAGCATAATTAATTTCAGCCCCATCTCCTAGCTTGAGCATAGCTTCCTTCTCTAATTAGGACAAATGATCGGCAACTTAATTTTCTATCCCCTTTCTGTCTTTCACCTCAAAATTAAACTCTTGCAGCAACAATACCCATCTAATCAACCTCGATTTTGCATCCTTCTTAGCCATCAAATACCTCAATATATAATGGTCAGTATGCACGATGACCTTAGTACCAAGCAAGTAGGATCGAAATTTCTCAAATGCGGAAACCACATCAAGAAGTTCCTGTTCAGTCATTGTATAGTTCTTTTGGGCCATATTTAGAGTTTTGCTAGCATAGTAAATAGGATGTAGAATCTTCTCTCACCTTTGTCCTAATACCACTCCTAGCGCCACTCTATTCGCATCACACATCACTTCAAATGGTTGCCCCCAATCCGGTGAAATAATGATAGGTGCGGAAACTACCTTTTCCTTCAACTCTCCAAATGCTCTCAAAAAAGCATCATCAAAATAAAACTTACACTCCTTTTCGAGCAATTTGCATAAAGGATGTGCAATTTTGGAGAAATCCTTAATAAACCTCCTATAAAAGCCTGCATGCCCAAGAAAACTTCTAACATCTTTAACAGAAATATGTGGTGGAAGCTTTTCTATTACCTCGACTTTCGCTCTATCAACCTCAATACCCTTTTCAGAAATCCGATGACCCAGCACGATCCCCTCTTTCACCATAAAGTGACACTTTTCCCAATTTAGTACAAGATTGCACTCCTTACACCTTTTAAGAACCTCGGCCAAATGACCCAATCAACTATCAAATGAGTCACAAACTATAGAAAAATCATCCATAAATACCTCAATAGTGTCCTCCACCATATCAGAAAATATCGACATCATGTAACGCTGGAAGGTTGCTGAAGCATTACACAACCCAAATGACATCCATTTGAAGGCGAAAGCCCATAAGGGCAAGTAAATGTGGTCTTCTCTTGGTCTTCTGGGGCTATGGAGATCTAATTGTATACCGAATGACCATCAAGAAAACAATAGCAACCCTTACCAACAAGGCAATCCAACATCTGATCTATGAGCGGCATAGGGAAGTGGTCTTTTTCTGTCCAAACATTCAATTTTTGGTAGTCTATGCATACTCTCCATCCAGTCACGAGCCGCATTGGCACAAGCTTGTTCTTCACATTAGGAACCAAAGTAATCCCACCTTTCTTGGGCATACACTGAATAGGACAAACCCAACTACTATCTGCAATGGGATAAATGACTCCAGCATCCAACCACTTGGTGATTTTTTTCTTCACTACCTCTTGCATAGGAAAATTTAGTCTCATTTGGTGCTCAATACTAGGCTTGTGATATGGCATGAGTTGGATTTTATGAGAACTAATGCCACAGGGAATCCCAATATTCCACCCAATAGCCTGCTTAAACCTCTTCAACACATAAATAAATGCCTCTACTTGTCCCGCATTCGAATCGGCCATAATGATGACCAGTAAATTACCATCTCCCTAAGAATACATACCTCAAATGTGATGGTAGAGCCTTATGCTCCAAATTTGGAGCCTCTTCAACAGACGATTTTGCAGGTGGAGAGTTGCGATTCTTCATATTTAACTCAAGCTTCTTTTGTTTAGAACTAAATTTGAGACTATTAAGTGCAGTGACCAATTCAGCATAGTCTTCAATACCTTCACCCTTAAAATTCATCATTACCGCCGCAAGTGCATCAACGCCCAACCGCTCTTTCATAGACATCTCAGAACCCCTCTCCATAATATGATTCACCACTAACACTGACTTAATATCACTTTCCTGCTTCATGGACCTACAGATATTAAAAGTTACCTCTTCATTGTTTAATCGAAAATTCGTCTGACCTTTCTCCATATCGACTAATGCATGCCCAGTAGCAAGGAATTGTTTCCGAAGGATGATGGAAACCTCAAAATCAACCTCATAATCAAGTACCACAAAATCTACCAAAAAAAATAAAAGACTCCACTTTCACAAGTACATCTTGGAGAACACCAATGGGCTTCTTCACAGTTCTATCGGTCATAAGTAGTCGCATCCCAGTCGATTTTGGAGCCACCAAACCCAACTTCTTGTAAATCGACAATGGCATCAGATTAATGCTAGCACCCAAATCACACAACGCCTTCGCAAAATGCAACAACCCAATGGAACAAGGAATAGTGAAAACACCAGGATCCTTTTTCTTCTGCACAAGTGACCGAGTAGCAATAACACTACAATGTTGCAACCTATCATCATCTTCGAAACTGACAGCCCTCTTCTTAGTCACCAAATCTTTCATAAACATCACATACCCAGGCATTTGCTCCAAAGATTTTATTAACAGAACATTGATGGAAAGTTATTTCAACATAGTAATAAACCTGTAGTATTTCCTTTCTTCATTATTCTTTAGCAACCTCTATGGGAATGGAGGTGGAGGTCTAGGCATGGGGACAACCTTTTGGGTTATCTATGCTTCCTTTTCTGTAGCATCCTTGGACTCTCTAGTAACCTAAATCTCAGCGTCATCTTTCTCAATAATAATTTCGACCTTAGACGGCGTAGGTGGATCAATGGTCTGCTTACCCCCCTCGAGTAGTGACTGCCATACAATGTCCATCATTCTTTGGATTTTGGATAGTGTTGCTAGGAAATGTGCCAGGCTGACGTGGGTTGATTGTAGTGGAAAACTAATTCATCCGCTTCTCAAGCTGCTTGATCAACACTACATGTGTATCAACTTTTTAACCAAGTCCAGACAAGTCGTTTCGCATCTCGTTCATATTCTCATCAGTCAAATCAAACCTCTTCATCATCTTCTGCATCAACTCCTCATTTCGTGGCATACCCCAGCTTCCCTATTGCTAGATTCCCAATTTTGTGGAGGAACGTAAGGCATATCCCTATTATTTCTGTTGCTATAATTGTTTCGATTGTAGTTGTTATTGCGATTGTAGTTCCCATCCCAGACAAAGTTACCTTCTCGATTGTAGTTGCCATAGTTTCGACCTTTATTTCCTTGCCCTTGGAACCAATTATTTGAGTTGGAACCTTGGTCGTTGGCTCGAAAACCCCCCATCTGATCATTCACCACATAAGCATCCTTCTCATATTAATATTCCTCCTGTGGTGGTGGTGAGGTCCTAGTTAAGTAATTGACCGTATTTATCTTTTCTGCACTTCTGCTCATATGCTTCAATACTAACCCTAATTCTATCCTTCTCTGAGCTATTTCCTCATGAATGTCATCACTATTTTGAGTTGGTGCAGCTTGCACAGCAAATGTGGTTCTTTCAGTATTATATTTTCTAATGCTCCATGCCTTATTGTTTCGGGAAATCTTCTCCAATTTTTCATCGATCTCCTCAAAAGTGCACTCACCATAGGATCCTCCAGTGATAGTGTCTAGCACAGTCTTTTCATTGTCATCTTGCCCTCTGTAGAAATACTCCTTCAATGACTTATCATCTATTTGGTGATTTGGCACACTTCTAATGAATGCAGTGAATCTATCCCAAGAACTACTCACAGACTCTCCATCTAGGGCAACAAAATATTCAACTTGTCCTTGTGATTCAACTTCTTTGACACTAGGAAATACCTTGCCATGAACAGTCGAAGCAATTGGTCCCATGTGTGAATTGAATTATATTAAAGCTCAGCAAACCACACCGCAGCATCACCGGTTAATGAAAGAGGGAAGACTCTTAGCCTTATGACATCCATATCTAAGTCTGGTCGCCCTATACAACTCTTATAGACAATCTTCAATTTTGCCATGTGAGCATGCGGATCTTCTGAAGCTAGCCTAGAAAACAACCCTCTCGTTGTAACTATTTGCAACAAACTACTTGTCACCACAAAAGCATGCACTAGGGTAGAGGAGGTAGAACAATAGGTCCTTCAGATTCAACGGTATTGAAGTCGACCCGGTAGTTATCACTCAACCTCGATTTTGGCGGATTATGCAACCTCACTGCATCGCTAAGTAAATTACCACCGCGAATTGGAGAGTTCTCATAACTCATTCTAGGAGGCTGCAAGGCGACTGCATCCTAATTTTCATCAACGATCAGATTATCACGAACCCTTGAGCATTCATCTTTCTCAAAGTTTTACTTAACTCTAGATCGTATGGGGTCAGTGGTTCACATAGAATCCGTGTACTTGGCATACACTAGAGCAGAAACCTTAAGAAAACAAAAACAAAAGAAAATGTTAAATTAGGAAGTAATTAACTAAAGTTCAATAATGTAGTTAAACGTAATCTAAAATCCTTATTCCCCACCAGCAGCGCCAAAATTTAATACGCTCAAATTACACCTCCCTAAAGAAGCATAAGCGATCGTTACCAAGTAAAGAACCCAACTTGTAGGTTGGGGTCGATCCCACGAGGAATATGGTTTAGACTAAACTTTAAACCACGATTATATTCATTTAGTCAATGTACTTCCCAAAAAAGTAATCAAAGAGAGGGGGGGGGGGGATTTGTGTAACAAATTCTAGAAATTATGTGAATAATCAGTGAGCAAGATTTAAACTTTAGTTGTTATCAAGATGAGAGAGAAACTAGGGCGTATATGTTCCCCATAAGCTCATAACGTGATAATCGTAGTAGTAGCAATCCTTTCCTAATGTATTACATGTAAAAATGTAAGTTATGTATCCCTAAATCCTTGGTCCGACAAATAGAGAATTTCACCCTGCACCTTGGTCCGGCTAAGTGTGTATAATTTACTAACCCTTATCTTTACCTCATATTAGACATCACATCAATGTATGGCTTAGTTTTCACCCTCAAACAAATTGACATTAGACTATTAGATAGTATCACACTAAATCTATGTTGATAATTCTTTTCTCATTAATTATTTCCTTGGTCGGGCAAGTAGTAACGAGGCGAGTTCTAACGTTTGCAACCATTAAAAAGACTTCTAAACGAAAGAATCAATGCATGCAACAACATTATTCAAGAATTACTTAGTTACTATTCATACTTTGTTAATCTCTCATGGTTCCCACAACCCTAGTTGTGGATTTAGTTACTCATGTTAGAAAGAACACAATTCATAGTAATATAAGAAGAATTCATGAACTTACTATTAGAGTAGAAGAAATCCAAAAACCCATCTTGAATTGCAAAGTTAAAGTCTTCAAAAACGAACTCAAATAATAATCTCTAACCCCTAAAAATGAGGTTTACATCCCCTATTTATAGAAAAACATGTCCTAATTAAAAAGGAAATGAAATAAGGATATAAGTTTCTGGATGCGGTTGCAGTTGACGACATTGACCTATGGACAGTGGACTGACCTATGGTTTGTAGGTCCTTTTTGTGGTTTGGGACTTAGGCAAAATTTTAGAAGCTTGAAACTCCAACTCTTAGTGACATTTGACGGATCATCAGTACGGTTTGTGACTCGATCTATGGTCTGTGGATCCACTTCTGTAGCCCCATACTTCAAATTTTGAAATCAGCTACTGGAACCCCCTTCTCATAATCATTTGATAGAGCTGCAAGGCAGCCCGTAGGTCGACCTACGGTCCGTCAGTCGCAACCGTGGTTCCACACTTGGTCAAGAATTCCCTGATTTTTCTTCAAGCCCTGCCTGTCTATCTACGCCTACCACCTACAAATCGTGACTGGACTTACGATCCGTAGGTCACATTTGTAGATGGCTTTTTCTACAACATTCTTCAATTGTGTCTTGTACTTCCACGTCCGAACTAATTTCTTGCAAACAAGATCAAAACACATTAGTGCCAATACAAAATGTCTCTAGACACACATAATTCTAAAGTGAAATGTATTAAAAATACCATAAATTCACAGTATATCAATAGCATCTCCAATGACTAAGTTGATGTAGAAGAAGGTCAAGTTTCAGTGTTCGAATGATTGCTAGAAGAGCTTCAGAGAACTAAAAACTAGGTTGACTACAACTCATGTTTTGACTATACCAGAGGGTTCAAACGGTTATGTTATCTATTGTGATACTTCCAGAGTCGGCTAGGTTATGTGTTGATGCAGCGAGGTAAGGCTATAGCTTATGCTTCTAGACATCTTAAGGTGCATGAGAAGAACTATCCAAATCATGACCTCGAGCTTGTAGCAGTGGTGTTTGCACTTAAGATTTGAAGACACTACTTGTATGGTGTTCACGTAGATGTGTTCACAGACCATAAGAGCCTTCCATATGTGTTCACCCAAAAAGAGTTAAATCTCCAGCAGAGGAGATGGCTTGAGTTCCTTAAGGATTATGACATGAGTATGCACTACCATCCTGGTAAGGTCAATGTAGTAGCAGATTCTCTTAGCAGACTATCTATGGGGAGTGTAGCACATGTTGAGGAAGAAAGAAAGGAACTTGGAAAGGATGTTCATAGACTTTCTCGCTTAGGAGTTCGTCTTATGAGCATATCAGGTGGTGGTGTAACAGTTCCAAATGGGTCAGAATCTTCATTGGTAACGGAGGTTAAGGAAAAGAAACATAGTGATCTGATATTGCTTCAACTAAAGGGTGAGTCCATCAACAGATGGTTGAGGTTTTCTCCCAATGGGAGGATGGTGTGCTTTGCTATCAAGGTCGATTATGTGTTCCTAAGGTGGGTGAGTTGAGACAGCAGATTCTTGTAGAAGCCCATAACTCCAGATATTCTATTCATCCAATGCCACTAAGATGTACAGTGATCTGTAGGAAGTCTTTTGGTGGAATGGAATGAAAAAAGGATATAGCGGATTTTGTGGCAAAGTGCCCCAATTGTCAGCAAGTCAAGGTAGAACATCATAAACCATGAGGTATGACTCAAGAGATCAACATTCCTACTTGGAAGTGGGAAGCGATCAACATGGACTTCATTACTCGTATTCGCAGATAACATGAATCCATTTGGGTGGTTGTTGATAGAGTTACTAAGTCTCCTCGCTTTTTGGTGGTTAAGACTACAGATTCAGTGGACGACTACGCCAAGCTTTACATTAATGAGATAGTTAGGTTGTATGGGGTTCCTTTGTCTATCATTTCAGATAGAGGTCCTCAGTTTACCTCTCATTTCTAGAAGTCATTTCAGAGAAATCTTGGTACTCAGGTTAACCTTATCACAGCGTTCATCCGCAAACTAATGGTCAGGAAGAGCGTACCATTCAAACCTTAGAAGACATTTTGAGATCTTATGTGATCGACTTCAAGGGTAGTTGGGATAATCACCTTTCTCTTATAGAATTTTCCTACAATAATAATTACCATTCCAGATGGCACCTTATGAGGCATTGTATAGGCCAAGATGTAGATCTCTATTTGGTTGGTTTGAAGTAGGTGAAACAGCCTTGATAGGGACAGATTCAGTTCATGATGCTATGGAGACATAAGACAGCCAGAGCCACCATAAGTCCTATGCAGATATAAGGAGAAGGGAATTAGAGTTCCAAGTTTAAGATTGGGTTTTCCTGAAACTGTCGCCTATGAAAGGGGTGATGAGAGTTGGCAAGAAAGGGAAGCTCAGTTTTAGATATGTAGGCCCTTACAAGATCTTGAAAAGGGTTTGTAAAGTTGCTTATGAGATAGAATTGCCAACAGAACTAGCAGCAGCACATTTGGTTTTTCACATTTTGTTGTTGATGAAGTGTGTGGGTGACCCAGCATCTATAGTACCTTTAGAAAGTGTGGTTGTGAAGGATAATCTCACTTATGAAGAGGTACCGATTGAGATTCTTGATGGTTGGGTTCAAAGGTTGAGAAACAAAGAAGTCACTTTAGTCAAGGTTTTGTGGAGGAGTTAGTTTGTAGAGGGAGCTACTTGGGAAGCAGAAGCAGCCATAAAGGATAACTATCCTCACCTCTTTCCTTCCGATTCCATTCCAGCATGAGGTAATAGTTCCTCTTCAGTTCTTCAGTCATTCATGCGTAAATTCAGTCTTAGTATTTTGTTCCTTCAATTTGTACTTGCATTTTTGGTGTATTTACATGTTTTTAGAACTTAGTTCAGTCAGAAATCAGTTTCAAGAAATTAGTGGTAGGATTTGCATCTTTTTCCCTCCATTTCAACTAGTTTATACTTCATTCGAGGATGAATGTTCCTAAGGGGGAGATATTGTAACACCGCAATAACCAGACCTAGAAAACAATTGCAGAAAATTGCCTGAATATGGTCCACACTTTGTCGACCTGCCTGTGGACTTCAGTTGTTCAGCCCCTCCCGAACAGAGGTGCACCACGGGGCCCTTCACTGGTTGTGGACCACTTCATAAGCCGTCTTGGTGCTCGTGGAGGTTGGGCTAGACCTACCAAGCTCCATCATCAGACCATAGGACCCTTCACGGGCCGTGGTATTGATGACAGATCGTGGTGGCCCTAGGGAAGGCCAACCAGTAGATCGCAGACCTGAGCCAAGTGAGGACCATGAGGACTTTTACGGTCCGTGGTCCTCCACACGGGCCATGGTAAGGCTCGTCGACAAGACCCCCAGAACCAGTAGCTACTGACCAAAGACCACGACCAGTCCCACGATCTGTGGTCCCTTTCACGGTTCGTGAAAGTGGTCGTGGTCAGCCCCTCTAGATTTTTAAGTAAGGTTATTTCAGTCTTTTCCCCTATTTGTTGGACATCTAAACTACATCGTTTAACCCCTAAACTATGTGGTTTTGATTATTTTTAGGCTATAAACATAACTAGAACTTACCTAAGTCAGATCAATCATCAAAACTTAGAAAAATTAGAGTGTAAGGAGAAAGAGGTCGAGAAACCCTAGTTCAAGAATGCAGCGAGTTTCCATCAATTCCTGCCCCAAAATCGAAAGGTTTCTCTAAGGTCTCTAGATTTCAGTTAGAATCTTGATTCCCTTAATGTTACCTTGACAGGGTTTCTTTAATGTTAGAATTGTTGGGTTTTAGCTGTTAGAATGATCCAAATAATATTATTATGTTGTAGTATTGTTTTTGCCCAGATTCATGCATAA
Source organism: Solanum bulbocastanum (assembly GCA_037074985.1). Classification (NCBI taxonomy): domain Eukaryota; kingdom Viridiplantae; phylum Streptophyta; class Magnoliopsida; order Solanales; family Solanaceae; genus Solanum; species Solanum bulbocastanum. Next base: position 6,968,413 of record CM073602.1, read on the forward strand.
ACTCCGAACCCTAGCTTTGTATTTCTTCTAGTTCTTGAATTACATATGCTAGGTCAGTAAATTCAGTTGTATATAACATGCCCCAACTTTCGAATGCATTATTATCAGTATATTAGTGTTACATTCTCATTTTTCATGTTAGTATTTTGAGCTATACAATATTACAACATATCAGTCATAAAGTGTTAATTACTTAATCATATGGGAAGCATAATACTGAGCGGACTAGGGTCAGTCACCCTCAAGTTCAAGAACTACATGCCCCATAGGTTGTAAGTCCTTTCTGTGGGCATCATTTTAGTGATCACGCCAGCATGCCTCTATACCTCTAGCTGGGGATATTGGGTCCTCTCGATGGGGCGTATACATCGGACTCCACATTTAGCTTATGTGGTTTTATGTCGGTTATTAGTAACTCCCTTACAGTTCAATCAGATTCTATTGCATTGACCATGTTATCAGCATAGTTCAGTATTTAGTCTCAGCATGTTATAAACTTGGTCATTGCATTCAGTTTAGTCCTCATTCTTTGAGGACTAGTGATATGATTATCTTTCTTATTTTTAGCTTTAGTTTCAATTTTTCTAGATCTTGCTGGGGAATGCCCCAATATTTCTAGTCAGTAGAGGCTTTATTTCAGACATAGTTAGTTTCAGCTTTAGTGGCAGAGTTTCACTTTTCATTTATATTTCGAACTCTCAGTTTTTCTTCTATTCAGAATTAGTAGATGGTACTTCCCCATCCTTTCAGTTTTATTATGATTAAGCTTTTGCATAGTGTTTACTGTTTCAATTCATCTTTAAGTATGCTTATGATATGCTAGCAGGGTTAGCTTGGGGTCATTCGTGATCTTAGGTCCCGTGTTGCATCCAAGGGGTAGCCTCGAGGTGTGACAACTTATATTGCTGAACTGGAGATCGAGAACTGATCTATGCGTGATATGAATGCTGAGGACCTGAATTTACATCACAAGAAGATGTAGCGCAAAGTATGTATCAGTACTTGAAAGGTACTGATCATGCATGATAGAATAACACTGAACAATATATGATAACTGAAATAAAGCATGGTAAGCAATGATATAAAATAGACATGTTCAATATACTAAACATGCTAAACATGTACTAAACTGAATACAATGACTAAATTTATAACATGCTGAAACTGATAAACTGGTCAATGCACTAGAATCTGACTGTGGGAGCTATTAATAACCGACATAAAAACACATGAGCTAAATATGGAGTATGATGTATCGCCCCATCGAGAGGACCCAATATACCTTGGCAGGGGTATAAAGGCATGACTGGCGTGATCACTAAATATATTGTCCAAAGAGGAAACTTAACCTACGGGGCACGTAGTTCTGGGACTATGAGGGTGATTGACCTTTGTCCACTCGATATAAATCCTACTCCCAACTAGAATGTATAAATTACAACCAAACTGCAATAAACTGGATAGCTCGAATTTCTCATATGCTAACTTAAAATGCAACTTTAAATACTGATAATGAAACATTTGTAAACTGATGCATGTATATCTGTATAAATTAACCTATCAAGTGTAATTCATGAACTAAAATGAATCTACACAACTAGGGTTCTGAATTTCATGCAAGGATTAAGCAGCATAGCTACGAAAACGTAATACTCTTTTTTGGATTAGTCTAACAACTAATTCACAACAAGAATCTGAAGTTCTAGAAACCCTAAGTCTAAACATAATGAAGGGAATTAAGAATTTGAATGAATTATAGGGACCTAATGGGTGAAAGGAACCCACTAGGAGGAAACCTTGTTGCGTTCTTGGGGAGGGTTGGTAGACTCTTTCTCCTATTTTTCGATCAACTTGAGCGAATTTTGAAGAATGAGTTGACTAGGGTAAGTTCTAATTTAGTTACTAGGCTAAAACTTAACAAAACGACATAGTTTAGGGTTAAACAACATAGTTTAGGGGTCCAATGAATAGGGAAATGACCAAAACTACCCTGACTTAAAAGATGCCGGGGCTGTAATACCCCATATCCGAAAACAGACCGAACCAACAAATTTCCAGAAGTTTTAGGTGCAACCCATGGTTTCCACCCACGGACTGTATGGTTACCCACAGTCCGTCCTGATGGTCCATGGATGGCCACCTGCAGCCCTCCCCAGAATCAGCCCAAAAATTCCTCAACACCCTTGATATACTGTGAGTTTAAGGTATTTTTGATACATTTCACTTAAAAGTTGTGTGTGTCTAGGGCCATTTTGTATTAGTATTAATGTTTATTGTGCTAAATTTGCAGGAAATAGGCTTAGATGAGGTCGAGAGAGATACAACTCAAATTCTATAGATGTGGCCACCCTCGAGAGTGACCTACGGAATGTAGGTCCAGTCATGGTCCATTAGTGTGTAGGTGTGAAATCATCATCAAGAAAGTTTGACTAAGTGTGGAACTACAGAAGCGAGTGGCGAATTGTAGGTCGACCCACAGGCCATCATACACGTCCGTCATTTGTAACTGGGAGTTGAAATTCTAGTACCTGATACAAAGTTTTAAGTGTGGAGCCACAGAAGAGGACTTACGGACCGTGGATCGATCCATAGTCCGTACTGCATGTCCCGCGATTGTAACTGGGAATTGAAGGTTCCAAACTTCTAAGAAATTGTCTAAGTCTTGAGCCACGGAGGGACCTATGGACCGTAGGTCAGTCCACGGTCCATAGGTCAGTATCGTCAATTGAAGCTGCATCCAAAAAAAATTATTTCCTTATTTCATTCCTTTTTGTTTAGGACATGTTTTTCTATAAATAGGGTATGTAAACCTCGTTTTTGGGGGTTAGACATTATTGTTTACTTTTAGTTCTTGGTATTTTCTTGGGAATTAACTTGCAAACTTTGGCAATTTGATTTCCTCAGTATGGTTTATAAGATTTTTACTTTGAATTTCAATTGGAAATTACGGGTTTCTTCTACTCAATACGTAAGTTCATGAATTCTTCTTCCAAAATTATGAATTGTGTTCTTCCAAGCATGAGTAGCTAAATCCACAACTAGGGTTGTGGGAACCATGAGCAATTAACAACGTATGAATAATAACTAAGTATTTCTTGAATAGTGTTGCTGCATGTATTGGTAATTCTTTCACTTAGAAATATTTTTAACGAGTGCACACGTTAGAACTCGCCTTGTGGCTACTTGCTGGACCAAGGAGGTAGTTAATAAGAAAAGAATTATCGACAGAGATTTAGTATGATACTATCCAATAGTCTAATGTCAATTGGTGCGAGGGTGAAAACTAAGGCATACATTGATGAGATGTCTAATCTGAGGTAAAGGTAAGGGTTAGTAAATTATACACATGTAACCAGACCAAGGTGCTGGGTGAAATTCCCTATTTGGCGGACCAAGCACTTAGGGATACCTAACTTACACTAGGAAATGATTATTATTATTATTCGGATTACCTCGTTAAAAGATTGTGGTGAACACATACACCCTATTTTCTTTCTCATTGATTACAATAAAGTTCGAATATTGCTCACTTGATTAATTAGACAACAATCGGTTATTTGTTTCACAAATCCCCCCTCCCCCCTCCCTTTACCTTCTTGTCTCATAAATAGGTTGCCTAAATGAATATTATCGTGAGTTATATTTAATTCTGAACCATATTCCTCCTGGGATCGACCCCAACCTACAAGTTTAGTTCTTTACTTAATAATGATCGCTTATGCTTCTTTAGGGAGGTGTAATTTGAGCGTACCAAATTTTGGCGCCGCTGCCAGGGAATAATGCTTTTAGATTAAGTTTAACTACATTATTGAACTTTAGTAAACTATTTCCTAATTTTACTTTTATTTTTTGTTTCTGTTCTCTACAGGTTTCTACTCTAGTGTATGCCAAGTACACGGAGTCGAGGCGAACCATTGACCCCATACGATCTAGAGTTGAGCAGAACTTTGAGAAGGATGAATAATCAAGGGGTATAAGTCAACCCAATTGGTGGGAATCTAGGTGATGGAGTTGAGTTGCAGCCTTATGGGGTTGTCAATGAGAATGCTCAAGTTCATGGTGATAATATTCTTAGAGCTGTATTGAGGGTGCAAAATCCGCCATAGCCAAGGGCTGCAAGATACTATAGGGTCGAGTTTAATACTATTGAATCTGAAGGACCCATTTTTCTCCCTCCACTACCACTGGGGCATACTGGTGACTAGCAGTTTGATGCAGATGCTTACAGTGAGGGGTTTGTTTTTTGGTATGATTTCAGAAGATCCGCATGGGCACATGGCCAAGTTGAGGACTATTTGTAAGAGTTGTATGAGGCGACCGGAGTTGGATATGAACAACATAGGGTTGAGAGTCTTCCCTTTATCATTGACCGGTGGTATTGTTGTATGGTATTCTGAGCTTTCGTACAACTCCATCCATACATGGGACCAATTGCACTAGGTCTTCATGGCCAAGTACTTTCTGTTGTCAAAGAAGCTGAACCACAAAGATAAACTCAACAACTTAGTGGCACTACTTGGAGAGTCTGTGAGTAGTTCGTGGGACAAGTTCACAGCATTCATTAGAAGTGTTCTGAACCACTGCATTGATGATGAGTCACTGAAGGAGTATTTCTACAGAGGTCAAGATGATAATGGTAAGGTTATGCTTGATATCATTAATGGAGGATCATATGGTGAGTGCACTTTTGAGGAGATCGCTGCGAAATTGGAGAAGATTTCCCAAAAACAATAAAACATAGAACCCTCTAAAGTCTGACACTGGAAGAAGCACATTTGCAGTTCAAGCTGCACCTAGTCAATCTGTCGATGACATTCAGGAGGAGATGGCACAGATAAGGACAGAACTTAGGTTGGTGTTGAGGCATGTAAGCGGAGGTCCAGAAAAGGTAAATGCGGTGAATTAATTGACTAAGACTCTAATAAGAATGCTATCAAAGTCACTTATCCAATACTAAGTACCAGCGATCTTTAAATAGTAATATAACCCAACTAGTGGGGTCGAGTCCCAAGGGAGCATTATTGAGAATCAATAGTCAAGTGCAAATATGTTCAAGTCAGTCATAGATAAAAATATTTACGAATAAAAACATAATGCAAGTTTGGGGTGACACAAGTGTCAAATATATAAAAAAAGGTTTTGTTTGTATTATCAACTAAAATTGCAAATAACATGAAGATATGATTATGGGCTAAGGTAAACAAATAGGTAATTGTAATTAATAGTAAATAGCTGCAAATCGGCAAATAAGCTAGATTTTAGTGGGGGTAAACTTTCTCCCAAACAATTTACCCCGAATCAAATTGGTTTCTCTCGAACACCAATAAGCAGCAATGAAGCACAGCCTCCGCATTAGCCCAATCACTCTTTCGAGCTGAATGTGTGGAAAAGGGTTTAGGGTTCACTCTTTCGAGCTGAACCCATGACAACCCAGTACCCATAGACCATCGACTCAGTAATCTTTGTTTTAAAACCTCTCTCTCGAGTAACCCAAAACACAAAGTTATGATTGTATTTGCAACTACAACCCATTAAGTTCAACCACAATTACTGAAGAAAAAAAGACCTTTAAACAACAAATAAGCTATCAATTAACAATATCCAACAGATAAAGTAACCCAAAATCACATAATCGCACCCCAATAATTGGGGTTTTAGCTAGACATAGTAAAAAGGTAAAAATCATTACCAAGTTATGTTTCCATCAACTGGTAGGATTAATATAGTCTTTACAAAGGTCTAAGATGAAGAATCTTCGACACCCACTTCAAATTTCTCCGAAATGGAAATCTTAAAATCTTCAAAGCTAAGGAAATATTGCCTCTCCATTAAGTTCTAAGTTTCTTAGTCAAAAACTGGTACTAAAATTAATAGATTGAAAATTGCATACTAAACTAAAAATTCAATCATGTATTTATAGTTGTCAAAATAATATGCTGCGAAGGACCATTCGACGCAATATGTCGGGATCGCTGATCCACTTGGCGATCCACCCTTTGGTCATTCCTATCGCCTTTTCTCTTTGGCCTTCAGCACTTCAAGCTCTGTAACTTTGGGTGATATGACACTGCATCGCGGAACCGTTCGGTGACTCACCGACTTCTCCTTTCTATCGCCGACTTGATTTTCTCTTTCAGGGCTTGGCCTACTAGAATATTAGGTGAGATTAAGGCCATTCGACGACACACTTAATGGTTTAGGCGATCCTCAGGCCTTCTTTTCTTCATTCTTTCAGCTGCCTTGTTCCTTTTTAGTCATTAGTGTCCATGCTTTGTTCCTCAATCCAAATACCTAAAAATCAAGGATTTACATCAGTTATTGGTACAAAATCTGCATTTGAGACAAAGCCCTAAATGAGTCCAAATCGTGGACTCACCTATACCCCCAACTTAAATTTTTGCTTGTCCTCAAGTAAAACTCAAGTTCAGCAGTTCAATAAGGATGTCTCAAACAGTGCTACTCAAGACTTAATCATCAATGCACACAAAAAGAGTCAACTTGCTCATGCAAGGATCAAATGTGCACTCAAAGTTTCAAGTTGTGACTCACCATTATCAAAGAATCTCAAGCTCACAATACTTGCTTCAAATGAAAGTTCAAGCTCAACAAAGGTGTTCAAATGCCCTCACACAAAGAATGATTCCATATACACACACAATGGTTAGTAATTTAAATCTCCAGAATCAAATGCAACACTCACACTTACAAAGATGAATACAATGTATGATTTCATCCATAGGTTTGCCCGTATTTTTCAATCAACACTTGCTTCAGCTCACTCAAGATCAAAAATGTCTTTTTAAGGTATCAAAAATGTCTTTTTAATGGTGCTGAGTGAAAAGGTATGGTCATTAAGGCTCAATGGCTATAGTTTTCATTAAATGTGGTATGAATAATGCTTCCTTTCCTTTTCTTCATCATTTTCATTCATGGTCACAAGTCATCCCCTTATTCCTTTTCTATGGACTGTTGGAAACCCCATTTTCTTTTCACTTTCACAACTTTATTCCACAAAATTTTCATTCTTTTTCTTTTTCATTCTTTTCTTCTTTCTCTATTTTTTTTTATATGGAGGGGTTCCATTTTTCTCAGAACCATGGGTCAAAGAGGACTTTTTTGCACTTCTTGATTTACCTTCTCTTTTCACCACACCCCGAACTTAGGATTTTGGCCTAAGTTGGATAATCAAAGAAACCACAATTCATGAGGATTAAGGATAATGGATAAAGAAAGGTTACAATTTCATCAAGTTTCTTCCAAGAGAAGGGATAAGGCTTAAAGGGTGTTCAAGCGAGGATCACACTCACAAGGTAGGCCACAAAAGAGGTATAATGTCAAATTGGTTCACACTCTTTAAAGTTGTTTAAGATTATCTCAAGAGTTCACATCACTTAGTCAACCAGACCAACGGGACAAATTCTAGGTGTCATCATGCATGTCTCACGGTAAGCTCATCACACAAGACATTCGAGATCAATGATAAACAAGAATCCACACTTTTGTTAGTGTGCAATACTTATTACAAGAGACTCAATTTGATACTTGGCTAGTCACAACGAGATGCAAAAAGTTCATATATTGCCTATGTAACTTCACTTGGCCTCATCGTAGCCGCACATTCATGTTTGTTTGATTGAGAGAACTATTCAACTCATCGGTATTGATTGAAACCAACATTCAAAGTTGCAAAAGAACTATCACATTCAACACAAACAAAAGGTGGCCAAATTTTTGGAATGGTCAAAAATCATTTACAATTAAATAACAAGGAGCCACAAGCTCATTCATCCACAAAAAGCTGTGTACAACACAATTATAGCTCAAAACCTAATATATAAACAAAACAAGATAGTCATAAAAGGTCACAAAAAATGGGCCTTACCGCACCACAAATAAAAATCATTTGTCCTCAAATGCAAACAAAAATATCCAAAAGTGAAATAAAGTGAGACAGAGAGGGAGGTAAAGAGGAATCATGTCTAATCACTCGTTCCATTTGTTTGGGCATCAGTCTAAATTAGGCATCAGTGCTCGAGGTCACCTCAGGAGGAATAGTAGTATTAGACACACCAGAAGCTGCCACGGGTGTATCCGCCAAAAAGTTCCGCACAACTATATGGGATCCTCGGGACTATGAAGGAATAGAGGGGCCTCAGGGAGTAGTCTCTCTGTCAGAAATGGGCCTCTTGGCCTTGCCTTTGTCTCTATGTGGAGGTTCTTTTCTTTCCTTCTTGGGAGGATTTGACCTCCCTTCATTTATTTGAAATTCTGTGCTCTTATCTTTCGGGGTGGCATGTTTCTCCCAGGGACTTTCGGTCTATCCATGTCTGCAAAGTATCGTGAAAATTTTAGAAAATATTCAAACAAAAGCACAAAAAATCAATTGTAGACAGACTCGTCGAACCCGTAAGTGAGTCGCCGAATCACTTTGGCGAGCCAGTTGGGCTTGCTAAAAAGTTTGGTTCTAAGGTTTTAGCAAGTCGGCGATGGGAGGTTCCTTTTGGTGAATCTCCGACAGCTTTCATCGAGCAAGGATTTGCCCGTCGAAAATTACAGTACAAAAAGGGCTCAGGGGTGCAAACAAAAGGCGATCAAGAAGACCTTCGACGAGTCGCCGAGTGTCTTCGGTGACCTCAGGCTTCTCGCCAAAAGTTACAGAGTCAAACATTAGATAAAGTATGAAATTAAAGGTGAGATGGGGACCTTCGGCGAACCGCCGAGTGGTTCGGCGAGCTCTACCCAGCTCGCCAAACGACCCAACGTGCCTACTTTCAACCCAACTTCTTGAATTCAACACTGTAACCCCCGAAAACAAAATCAAAGCATGAACTTATGAAATTTATGCAACACTCATAACACCCATCACCCCGGAATACTTAGACTTCTCCTGATTTCGCCAAATTTGGCCAATTGACGACTTTTTCCCTTAAGAAGGATGTCACCCGCTCTACCATTGAGTAAATTACGTCATTTAGCACAACTACAGGTTACTCAGACTTCACCCAACAAAACTAAACAACATACAAGCACAACCCCACAAGTTTTCACTCATTTTAAGGCACAAAATTATGGGAATTCGACAATATAAACCATACGAGCAAGATTTTTAAATTAAAATAGGAATTCAAACATTCTAATCCTATCAGAGAGGCCCATCACAGATCAATACGATAAGATCATTTGTATAAGAGTACAAATTCTATAAAATAAACTTGGGGTTTAGAAAACTAACCTTTGATGCCGATTAAAATGGTATTGAAATGCTAGGCGGAAATGTGATCCAACTTCGAGCACAAATCAACAACTAAAATACTTTTAAAATGCAAAAATATAAACTAGAGTGCGGGTGTGAGTTTGGGAAAATAAAAGGTGAGGAAAAATGAAGGAGTTTGAAAGTTTAAGCCTTTGGCCTTTTAAAAACCATCCAGTTTTTGCCCATTCGGCGAGATTAGTCATGCTCACTGAGACACTCGGCGACACACCGAGTGGTCACTTACCTCATAGAGTTTTACAGGACCTTCAATTGATACAGGGATCCAAACGATGGACTAGATCGCGATCGTCGACCTGGTGTGCGATTTGCTAATAATTTCCTAGGCTCGCTGAGTTTTACAGACTCTAATGTAAAATTATCTTGAGTCTAATGACGGTTTGGGTTGGGGTCACTGACCTTTTCGTCGATACGCTGATTGGACCTTTATCTTTCCACCTTGTATTTTTCAAACACTTTCAACTCTTTGACCTGCACATTCAACACACCATTATTTACCAAAACAAAAATGAGAGCAATAAGGGGTCTTGGGTTGCCTCCCAAGCAGCGCCTTATTTAATGTTGTGGCACGATGCAAGTCCAATTTCAAACCTCATTTGTTGGGGTTGACCATAGTGTCACTAGGCAACCCCCCTTGCTGTCTGGGATTTAGATGAGATGAGATATGACACAATTGGGCCTCCAACTGCTTGATCGACACTAATTGGGAGGTGACGGTCTAACTAAGGGTCAACACATCTTCGTTCATTTCTTTTAAGATCTTATTCGACCCCTTAACTTTGTTGAGGATACGAGAAAGCATATCCTCAGATCGACCACCTTCCGAATCCTTTGGCTTTGGGCGCTCATAGGGAGGCATATACCTATCATTCTCCCCATCTTTCTAATTTGGATTACGGTCCCTCTATTCACGATCTCAATCTTTCCAACCTTCATCCCTATTCCAACCTTGGCTATCACCCTGCCTCGGGTAGTTTGAACAATAACCACCGCCTTGGATAACTAGGAAATTTACCTCTTTGTTGTACAAAGCCTCGAATTTTACTTCCTTAGGGTTAGCACACCCGACACCCACGACATTTACACTTTGAGCACTAACTCCCACGATATTTTTGGACAAAATGTCAAGTTGTGTCATGATCTTGGCCATGTTCTGGTCCTTCTCTTAGTCTTTCTACATCTTCTCCTTGGTCAATTTAAATATGAGAGGGGAGACCTGGTATTCACGGGTGTACCACCCCCTGTTTATTGTAGTCATGTCATTCAAGAGTTGAACTGGTATCACATAAGGTTGCTGCATCAAACATCCCAGAGAAAGTTGGTCAGCAACACCCTTGTTTACAGAGTCAAGGCATCGATAAAAATATTGCAGCAACACGTTGTCAGGAAAGACATAAGTTGGGCATTGGAGCACCAACTTCTTGAATCGTAGCCAAGCTTCATGAATTGGCTCACCTTTCAAATGCTTAAAGCTTTGGATGTTGTCTCGAAGAGTCATCATCTTCGAAGAAGGGAAAAATCACACATTAAATAACGTGACCAACTTCTCCCACGAAGTGATTGATTCACGTGGCAATTCAGCCAGCCACTTACATGCTTCTCCCATCAAAGAGAATGGGAACAACCGCAATCGAATCGACTCTTGGGATATAATCTTGTAGGAGAATGGTCCGCAAATATCCACGAAATTCCTATTATGCTCATGGGGATCCTCATGAGCCAAACCACTGAAAAACCCCTTTAGTTGCAAGAGTTGTAACATAGTACTCGTGATGTGGAACACCGCATTCCCTTTAGCCAGAAGTAAGCGACCAATACCGCCCATGAGATGGGGGTCATTAGCATGAGGCACATTGACATCTTTGAGGTTTTCGATGTCATCTTGATGGCGTACTTGGCTGCCATTGCTGCCGTTCACACTCATATTTCCTGAATTAACACACAAACAAGAAAAACCAAAACTAAAAATTAAGTTCAACTATAACTAACAAGAGCAAAATTCAACTTAACTAAAAATTCTCAAATAACACCACTCCCCGGCAGCGATGCCATTTTGATAAGAATGTTATCAAAGTCACTTCATCCAATACTAAGTGTCAGCAATCGTTCAATAGTAATATAACCCAACTAGTGAGTTGGGGTTGAGTCCCAAGGGAGCGGTTTTGAGAATCAATAGTCATGTGTGAATATGTTCAAGTCATTCATAGCTAAAAATATTTACAAATAAAAACATAATGCAAGTTTGGGGTGACACAAGTGTCAAATATAAAAAAAATGGGGTTCTGTTTGTATTATCAACTAAAACAGCAAATAACACGAAGATACGAAGATGGAGACGGGATTCTTGGGATGTGATTGTATTATGGACTAAGGTAAACAATCGGGTAATTGTAATTAATAGTAAATAGTTGTAACTTGGTGAATAAGCTAGACTTTAGTGGGGGTAAACTTTCTCTTGAACAATTTACTCCGAATCAAATTGGTTTCTCTCGAACACCAATAAGCATCAATGAAACACAGCTTCCGCTTTAGTCTATTCACTCTCTTGAGCTGAATGTGTGGAAAAGGGTTTAGGGTTCACTCTCTCAAGCTGAACCCATGACAACCCAATACCCACAGACCATCGACTCAGTGATCTTGGTTTTAAAACCTCTCTCTCGAGTAAGCCAAAAAAATGAATTTAAGAATGTATTTACAACTACAAGTCATTAAGTTTAACCATAATTACTGAACGAAATCACTTTTAGACAACAAATAAACTATCAATTAACAATACCCAGTAGTTAAATCAACCTATAATCACATAATCACACCCAAGAATTAGGGTTTTAGCTAGACATAGTAAAAAGGTAAAAATCGTTACCAAGTTGTGTTTTCATCAACTGGGTAGGATTGATATAGTCTTTACTAAGGTCGAAGATGAAGAATCTTCAACACCTACTTCAAATTTCTCCGAAATGGAAATCTTGAAATCTTCAAAGTTAAGGAAATATTGTATCTCTATTAAGTTCTAAGCTTCTTATTCAAAAACCGGTACTAAAATTAATAGATTGAAAATTGCGTACTAAACTCAAAATTCAAACATGTATTTATAGTTGTCAAAAAAATGTGTTGCGAAGGACCATTCGGTGCAATAAGTCGGGATCAACAATCCACTCGGCAATCCGTAATTTGGTTATTCCTATCACCTTTTCGCTTTGGCCTTCAGCAATTCAAGCTCTGTAACTTTGGGTGATATGGCACTACATTGCAGATCCGTTCAGTGACTCGCCAACTGCTCTTTTCTATCGCCGATTTGATTTTCTCCTTCATGGCTTGGCATACTAGAACATTAGGCAAGACTAAGGTCATTCGGTGACTCGCCTAATGGTTTAGGCGATCCTCAGGCCTTGTTTTCTTTGTTCTTTCAGCTGCCTTGTTCTTTTTTGCTCATTAGTGTCCATGCTTTGTTCCTCAATCCAAATACCTAAAAATCAAGGATTTATATTAGTTATTGGTATAAAATATGCATTTGAGGACACTAAATCTATTAAACCAAAGCCCTAAATGAATCCAAATCATGTACTCATCACACTCCACCATCGGATGAGGAATGTTACTATGAGGAGGATGCTTACTTGGTGAATGATTAGGTGGGGGGTTTTCGAGCCAACGCCTAAGGTTCTAAGTCAGATAATTGGCACCAAGGGAAAGAAAACTAAGGTCAGAACTGTGGCAACTACAACCGAGAGGGTAACTATGTTCGAGATGGGAATTACAATCACAACAACAACTACAATCAGAGCAACTATGGTAACAGAAACGATAGGGTTGGGCCTTATGTTCCTCCACAAAATTGGGAATCTAGCAATAAGGAATTTAGGGGTAGTATGTCATGGATTGAGGATATGATACAAAAGATAATGAAGAGGTTTGATTCGACTGAAGAGAATGTGAATGAGATGCAAAATGACTTGTCTGGAATTGATCAAAAAGTTGATGCCCATGCAGTGTTGATCAAGCAACTTAAGCAGTAGATGAATCATTTGTCCACTACAGTCAACCCATGTCATCCTGGCACACCTCCTAGCAACACCATACAAAATTCAAAGAATAATGGACATTGTATGGCAGTAACTACTCGATGGGGTAAGCAGACCATTGATCCACCTATGCCATCTGATGTTGAAATTGTGGTTGAAAAAGATGATGAGGAGATTGAGGTTACTGGAGAGTCCAAGAATGCTACAGAGAAGGAAGCGAAAATAACCCAAAAAATTATTCCGATGCCTAGACCTCCAGCCCCATTCCCACAGAGTTTGGTAAAGAAGAATGAAGAAGGGAAATACCGCAGGTTTATTACTATGTTGAAAAATTTGTCCATCAATGCTCTGTTGATAGGAGCTTTGGAGCAAATACCTTGGTATGCAAAATTTATGAAATATTTGGTGACTGAGAAGAGGGTTGTCAGCTTTGAAGCTGATGATAGGTTGCAACATTGTAGTGCTATTGCTATTCGGTCGCTTGTGCAGAAGAAAGAGGATCCTGGTGCTTTCACTATTCTTTATACCATTGGGTTATTGCATTTTGCGAAGGCATTGTGTAATTTGGGTGCTAGTATTAATCTGATGTCATTGTCTATTTACAAGAAGTTGGGTTTAGGGGCTCCAAAACCGACTACAATGTGATTACTCATGGCCGATAGAACTGTGAAGAGGCCTATTGGTGTTCTCCAAGATGTACTTGTGAAAGTAGAGTCATTTATTTTTCTTGCGGATTTTGTGATACTTGACTGTGAGGTTGATTTTGAGGTTCCCATGATCCTATGAAGACCATTTCTTGCTACTGGGAGTGCCTTAGTCAATATGAAGAAAGGGCAGATGAAGTTCCGATTGAATAGTGAAGAGGTAACTTTCAATATTTGTAGGTCCATGAAGCAGGAAAGTGATCTCAAGTCAGTGTCAGTGGTGAATCATACTGTGGAGTGAGGTTTTGATGTGTCTATTGAAGAGCAGTTGGGTGTTGATGCACTTGCAGCGGTGATGATGAATTTTGAGGGTGATGGTATTAAAGACTATGATGAGTTAGTTGCCGCACTTGATAATTTTGAATTTCGTTCCAAACCGAAGAGATTGGAGTTAGATATGAAGAATCGCAACTCTCCACCCATAAAACCATTTGTTGAATAGGCACCAAAATTAGAGCTTAAGGCTCATCGCATTTGAGGTATGTATTCTTGGGGAGAGATGGTACTTTACCAATCATCATTGCAGCCGATTTGAATGGTGAACAAGTTGAGGCATTGGTTTCTGTGTTAATGAGGTTCAAGAGAGATATTAGGTAGACTATTGCGGATATTATTGGAATTTCTCATGGCATTTGCTCTCATAAAATCCAACTCATGCCGGATCATAAGCCTAGTATTGAGCACCAAAGGAGACTAAATCTGCTCATGCAAGAGGTAGTGAAAAAGGAAATCATCAAGTGGTTGGATGTTGGAGTCATTTATCCCATTATAGTTAGTAGTTGGGTTTATCCTGTTCAGTGTGTGCCCAAGAAGGGTGGGATTACTTTAGTTCCTAATGCGAAAAATGATCTTGTTTCGATGTCCATTACTGGATGGAGAGTATTCATGGACTACCAAAAATTGAATGCTTGGACAGAAAAGGATCACTTCCCTATGCCTTTCGTGGATTAAATGTTGGACCGCCTTGTAGATAAGAGTTTGTATTACTTTCTTGATGGTCATTTGGTCTACAATCATATCTCCATAGCTTCGGAAGACCAATAGAAGACCACTTTCACTTGCCCTTATGGGACATTCACCTTCAAACGGATGCCATTTGGATTGTGTAATGCTCCAGCGACCTTCCAGCATTGCATGATGTCGATATTTTCTAATATGGTGGAAGACACTATTGAGGTATTTATGGATGATTTCTCTATGGTAGGTGACTGCTTTAATGGTTGCTTGGATCATTTGTCCGAGGTACTGAAATGATGTGAAGAGTGTAATCTTGTGCTCAATTGGGAAAAGTGTCACTTCATGGTGAAAGAGGGGATCATTCTGGGTCATCGAATTTCTGAGAAGGGTATTGAGGTTGATAGAGCTAATGTTGAGGTAATAGAAAATATTCCACCATCTATCTCTATTGAAGGTGTTAGAAGTTTTCTTGGGCATGCAAGCTTTTATAGGAGGTTTATCAAGGATTTTTCCAAAATTGAACACCCATTGTGCAAATTTCTCGAAAAGGAGTGTTAGTTTGTTTCTGATGATGCTTGTCTAAGAGAATTTGGAGAGTTGAAAGAAAAGCTAGTTTCTGCCCTATCATTATTTCACTGAATTGGGGGCAACCATTTAAAGAGATGTGTGATGCGAGTGGAGTGGCACTTGGTGTGGTATTAGGACAAAGAAAAGAGAATATTCTTCATCCTATTTACTATGCTAGAAAATCTCTCAACGTGGCTCAGAAGAACTATACGGTAACTGAACAAGAACTCCTTGTTTTGGTTTTCGCATTTAAGATACTTAGATCCTACATGCTTAGTACTAAGGTAATAGTGCATACTTACCATTCTGCATTGAGGTATCTGATGGATAAGAAAGATGCAAAATTGAGGTTGATTAGATGGTTATTATTGCTGCAAGAGTTCGACTTTGAGGTAAAAGACATAAAGGGGACAAAAAATCAAGTTGCCGATCAGCTGTCCAGATTAGAGGAGGAAGAGATGCTCAATCTAGGAGATGGGGCTGAAATCAATGATGTTTTTCCAGACGAACAGGTATTGGCTACTTCTTATGAACTTATTCCTCGGTTTGCAGACTTTACTAACTACTTGGCAAGTGATCTGGTTCCTTCGGATTTGTCTTTTCACCAAAGGAAAAAGTTTATGCATGATGTGAAGAAGTTCTTTTGGGATGAGCTTTATTTTTTTTGTATTTATGCTGATGGGATTATTTGTCATTGTGTGCTTGAGGTTGAGATGATGAGTATACTAGAGGTGTGTCACTCTTCGCCTGTTGGTGGGCATCATAGTTGTATTCGGACTGCTCATAAAACTTTGCGGTCTGGGTATTACTGGCCTACCATCCACCAAGATGTTAATGATTTCGCCAACTCTTATGATTGTTGCTAAAGAGAAGGAGGAATTTCAAAAAGGCAAGAGCTACCTATGAATCTGATCTTGGTGATTGAGTTGTTTGATATATGGGGCATTGATTTTATGGGTCCATTTGTGAGTTCACATGGGATAAAGTATATTCTTGTTACGGTTGACTATGTGTGGAAATGGGTGGAAGTAGTTGCGCTTTCAAACAATGAAGGTAAAAGTGTCACCGCATTCCTAAAAAAGAATATCTTCTCCAGATTTGGTACACCTAGGGTGATTATCAGCGATGGAGGTTCCCACTTTTGTAATAAGTTGTTCAAAGCGTTGCTAGAGAAATATGAAGTCCATCACAATGTAAACACTCCTTACCATCCATAGTCTAATAGGCAAGTTGAAGTGTCCAACACAGAGATCAAGCAATTTCTTACTAAGACTGTGAATGCAAAAAGAACTAATCGGTCAAGGAGGCTTGATGATGCTCTATGGGCCTATTGCACCGCATTCAAGACTCACATAGGTACGTCCCCCTACCAACTTGTATATGGGAAGTCTTGCCATTTGCCGATAGAGCTAGAGCATAAGGCTATGTGGGCGCTAAATAAGTTGAATTTGGATTAGGGCACAACATCGAGTCAAAAAGTGAATGACATGAATGAGCTTGATGAGTTTTGCCTAAAAGCTTATGAAAGTTCAACTTTGTACAAGGAAAAGATGAAGAAGTATCATGACCAAAAGATTGAAAAGCATGAATTTGTTGTGGTGATCTACTGCTTCTATTTAATTCAAGGTAGCGCTTATTTCCTGGCAAGTTCAAGTTCAAGTGGAATGGGCCATTCATAGTCACTCCAGTGTTCCCACATGGAGAGATCGAGCTAGAGAGCAAGGAGGCAACAAGGTTCAAGGTGAATGGTCAAAGGATCGAGGCCTACTACCTTGATGAAGTGTGAGTAATCAAGGGGGCCTATGTCGTGCAGCGACGTTAAATCAAGTGATGCTTGGGAGGCAACCCAAGATGTACAATCTAGCCAAATATAGGAATTTTCTTTATTTATTTGAGTTTCTATAATTCTTTAGATAGGTGGTTTATTTTTGTATTAGTGTTGGTTAGATATAGCATAGTGTCCGTGTCTAAAAAGTGTCCATAAAATGTAAAAATAAAGGCCTAACGATTGCTACAGGTGTAGGGATGAAAAGCCAAATCTGCAGAAAAGGGGTTGTGCCCCATCAACGGTCTGTGGTTCCATCCACGGACAGTGAATGGTCTCCCTAGACCAAGGTAAATATCCTAAATTTTTCTAAGTATTGAGTACAGACAGGACCTATGGTCCGTAGGTCGACCCACGGCCCGTAGACGGGGTTTCGTGGGTCCAAACCTAGGATTCTGCTGACCGGACCCGGACCCCCTTCAATAAAACCTCTTCATTTTAAATTCATCCCACACAACCCATATTCCCTCCCAACAGTTTCTAACCCCTCCAAATCCCAAAATTCCTCATTAACCCCCCAAATCAATCTTCTCTCCCAAACATATCCTCTCATCCCCAATAATTCCGTTCTTCTCTCTTAACAATCATCCTACTCTCCCCTTGCAAAAGAACTTTTAGTCTGGGTTCGGAGTCAAAAGTTTGTCAAAAGGACAAAGAAGTTTATTGCATCACACAATCACCCACTTCCATTACTTGTAAGGTAAATGACTGTACCTTGACTTTGAATTCACTGTTCATGGTTGTATTATGAAGTCCCGAAGTGGTCTAAATGATAGTTTTGACTTAGGGTTTCTAGTGTAGGTTTGTTAATGAGGTATATTGTATGTTAACGGAACCCTAAGAATGATAAACTACCATTTATTATGTTGAAATTGCATGATTAGACCTAGGTTGAATGATTGATGTGTTGCAATAATGAATACAAAAAGAGGAATGTCTGAAACCTAGCATAGGCCCAACCCACAAGACCTCGTGCACGGACCATAGGTTAACCTACAGATGTAGGTCGAGTCTGTGGGTCTGGTGCACATGAAAAGTCACAAGTGTGGAACCACGGAGGAGGATTACGGTATGTTTTTCAATCGACAGACCATTCTGCATATCCGTGATTCTCATCAGTAGCCCAACTTCTAGGAACTCTAACCTAAGAAGGAGACCTACAGACCGTAGGTCTATCCACAAATCGTAGGTACCCACCATAGGTTGGACATTCAGCTACTGCCTAGATTTTTTTTGTTTCGTTCCTTGTTCTAAAAAAATTTCGAGTGTGTTGTTGGTTTGTTTTGGTACTACTAAGCCTCTACAAGTACCATGCATCCTAAGAAAGCTCCGATTTATGCCACGAGGAGCAAGTTAAAATCAGTGGCACCATTCTATCGACTGATCGATGAGGATACGGATGTGGAGGCTGACCCTGCATATGTCCTACCTACTACCAGGACATCCCTTACTGCACCATGCACTACACGGAGCCAAACCTGATGAGTGATTTTCAACCTGGTCACTGCCTCTCAGTCTGATGAGGAGGATACACCAATTGGTTCACCTGTTGGTTCTGAGTCCATATCCGGCTCCAGCTCTGATAGTACCATCATCTCATCCTCCAAGGCTACTAGTGTAGGGTACATTCCAGTACTACCAAACACTGATCCTGTTCCAGTTGCTGAGGAGCCAAATCGATGGTGTGTGAATGGCTAGTGGCAGATATACAGAGACGCTCGCATACTGACTGAGAAGGAGAAAATGGCTCTATTAGTCACCGAGGAGCGTCAGGTACTCACACGCAACCTTCATACCATGCCCAACATCCATCGGCTTTTCCAGAAGCATAAGTGTGAGGAGCATCGAGTACTCACACACAACCTTCATACCGCAGCCCAGGGGACTTCACTGAAGAGATAGTTAAGGAGTTCTATGCTTCCTACACAGCCACCCTCCGAGGTTCGATTGACAGACGGGGCAAGTCCGCTGCCTAGGTTCCACTCATGGATACACTAGTGCATAGGTTTTTTGTTGATATATCTGGGACCACCATCTGCAAGTTCCTCTATGGTCTGAGCCACACTCTGCCAATTGACACGGCTGAGTTCGACTATCGCTGGGACATTGTTCAGAATGGGGCATTCCAGAGGAATGCAAATCAGAGAAAGACTATATTACGCTGGTTAGCCCATCGACTTGCTACAAATGGAGAGCACGTCGAGTGGGTCAGCGCCCTGAACTTGGGTATCAAGAAGGCCACCCTCACTTTTGTGGAAAAAAGTTTCTAGTTGTTGGTGCGGAACCAGGTGTCTCCTACGTAGGCAGACAATGTGCTTAATTTTTGTTGAACCGGTATGTCTAGAAATGTATGTGTATGAGTAAGTACAAAAATGAAAGCATGATGGCATGAAAAGCATGAGAAAAATGATACCTGTCAAAATGTTAAATTGTGTTAGATATATAGCCTTGATAAGTTGAATGTGATGGATCTCAATGTGACATGCTAAGAACTAATTTGATCTCATGACTTAAGCTAAAACTTGAACTGGGTAATCTGACAATATGATAATGAAACAATGTGCCAAGAGTGTGTGAGAAAAGTTGAATGTTCACACAGTATGTGCCAATCTAGAACTTGCCCCATTGGTCCTGCGAAGATGATCTAGGCTAGAAGTTGGGAAGTTATTATAAGCCCTTGTTCAAATTAGTCCACATACACCTAAAATGATCCGACCAAATTCAAGCAATGCTCCTTTTGATCCAAATATTTGAGCCTAAAATAGACCATTTCTCTTGATTCACCTAACTTACTATCCCTAAAATAATTGTTTTGGCCCCGGTCCCTCCTAGGACATGTGCACCTTGACTTAGGCTAAAATCCTAAGTTAAGGGTGGCTAATGCAAAAAGCTACCTCAATCTTGGCCCTAATCCAACATCGGATATTGTGCACCTCAACTAATGTAAAATCCATAAGTTGAGGGTGGCTATGAAAGAGGAAATCGAAAGAAAAAAAAGGGTATGAAAAGAGTTTTGTGTTGAAAAAAAGGAAAAGAACAGATAGAAGATGATGTGACTTTGTGCAAAAGAAGCAAAAAGATGATACATAAAAGTGCTGAAAAATAAATAAAAATAAAGTGAAAGAAAAAGAAGAAACTAAAAAAAAAAATAAGTGCCTCAAAGTCAAAAAGTCACATCCATGGTGAAAAGAGTCAAGGGAAAGAAAGTGAAATGAAAGGATGTCGAAAATAGGTTGAAAAAAGAGGTAAAAAGTCAATGTAATGTCAAGGAGTGCAGAAAGTCACTAAAAAGTACCCAAATGTACCACACATGACCCTAATCCTACGTTACAAGCTAAGAAAGTCCTATAGTGATCCTAGCATCTAGTTTGGAGAGTCAAAGCAGTGAAAATAAGGGAAAGCCTATGGTATTAAGCACTAACTGTACTTGAAAGTCACTTTTTAGCATGAGTGTTGAATGAATCCTAAAACTCAAAATCTTATCTTCTGTGTGAACATGATTTCGTTTGTAATGAGGGCACTAGTTACATTGTCTGAAAGTTGGTATCTTGGTGAGTGTGAAAAAGTGTATGTTGTGTGTCTGTTGGTTGATCTTTGTCATATCTTGATCCGGGGTGAAATTCCCTATTTGGCGAACCAAGCACATAGGGATACCTAACTTACCACTTTGCATATGATACACTAGGAAAGGATTACTATTATTAGGATTATAGCATTAATAGCTCGTGGGGAACACATACAACCTAGTTTCTCTCTCTCATTGATTACAACATTGTTCGAATCTTGCTCACTTGATTAATTAAACAACAATCAGTTATTTGTTTCACAAATCCCCCCTCCCCCCCATTACTTTTTTGTCTCGGAAATAAGTTGACTAAACAAATATAATCATGAGTTAGATTTAAGTTTGAACCATATTCCTCGTTGGATCGACTCCAACCTACAAGTTGGTTTCTTTACTTGATAACGATCGCTTATGCTTTTTTAGGGAGGTGTAATTTGAGTGTATCACCCCCCAAAACCCACCTTCTAAAGTCGATCGACGAACTGACAGGATGGATCATGGATCAGTCAGCGGATCGTTGATCAGTCCATAGGTCAAGATCCTTAGGACCCTTCACAACCCATCATCTAAAGTCGATCGATGGATTGATAGGACAAATCATGGATTAGTCCATGGATAGTCGATCAGTCCGTAGGTCAAGACCCTCAGGACCCCCCATAACCTATCCTCTAAAGTCGATCATCTAACTGACAGGATGTAACGTGGATCAGTCCACGGACCATCGATCAGTCCGTAGGTGGTTTTAGCAGATTTTAAGTTAGGGGTTGTTTGGGCTTTTCCTTATGCCTTGTACCCCTAAATTATGTCGTTTAACCCTTAAACTATGTGGTTTTGGTCAGTTTTAGCATAGTAAACTAATTAGAACCTAACCTAATCAATTATTCACCAAAAATTCATCAAACATAGAGCAAAATAGAGGAGAAAGTCGAGCAGCCCTAGTTCAAGAACACAGTGAGTTTTCATCTATTCTAGCCCCAATATCGAAATATTTCGCTATGAATTTCATCACCATGTATGTGGGATTTCACTAATGCATTCCTTTCACCCATTAGATCCCTAGATTTCAGTTAGAAACTTGATTCCCTTAATATTATCTAGACCTAGGGTTTCTTGAATGTTAGAAATTTTTGGGTTTTAGCTGTTAGAATGATCCAAATCAGATTATCATGATTTTTGTATCATTTTTTGTAGATTTTTTCATAAATTCAGAACCCTAGCTATGTAGTTCTTAGGTCATGATTTACACATGCTAGGCTAGTGATTTCAGATATACGTGATTCAGTTTACGAATGTCACATTATCAGTCATAATTGTTGCATTCTCAAAGGTTATATGTCAGTAATTGAGCTATCTAGTACTTCACATTTCAGCCATAAAATTTATTATATACATTATAATTGGGAGTAGCTTAATATCGAGTGGATTAGGGTTTAATGTACCCAAATAATCCCTGAACTACGTGCCTCTGTAGGTTTATAAATCTCCTTTGTGGGCATTACATTTTAGTGATCACACCACTCATGCCTCTATACCTCTAGCAGGGTAGATTGGGTCCTCTCAATGGGGCGTATACATCGAACTCAACACTTAGCTCATGTGGTTATAAGTTGATTATTAGTAGCTCCCTTACAGTCAGATTCTATTGCACTGACCATGTTATCAGTTACAGTCATATCTCATTCTCAGCATGTTATAAACATGGTCATTGTATTCAGTTAGCTCATGTTCAGTATTTTCAGAATAGTATCATACTTATCTCTTATCATTGTTCAGATATATGTTTTGGTTCAGTTATGTTTATTGTTCAGCTTTATTCTATCCTGCATGCTCAGTACTGACGCATACTCTGCCCTACATCTTTTCGTGATGTAGGTTCACGTTCTCAGCTTCCAAATCACGCATAGATCGATTGTCGATCTTCAGCTCAGTAGTATCAGTGTTGAGTCCTCATTCTTCGAGGAAGACAAACATATTTCCTTTGCTTTTAGTTTTAGTTTCATTTTTTGCTATATTTATCTGGGGGCATGTCCCAACACTTCTAGTTAGTTAGAGGCTATTTTCAGACCTAGTTAGATTCAGCTTTAGCATTTGAGTTCGACCTTTTAGTTGTTATTAAACTCTTAGTTTTATATATTCAGATAGTTTATGGGTATTCCCCATCATTGCAGTTTATCTTATGATTTAGCTTCCGCACAATATTTCCTAACTTTAGTTTATTTAGTATGCTTATGATATGCCAGCAGGGTTAGCTTGGGGTCACTCGTTTTCCTAGGTCCCGTGTGCGCATCCTGGGGGTAGCTTCAGGGCATGACAAACTTGGCATCAAAGCACTAGGTTTAAAAGTCCTAGGATGTTTGAAAAACAGCACTAAGTAGAGTCCTTTTCATAGGTGTGAAATGCACCATATCTAATGAGAAGGACGTTGCAAAGTGTTTTAGGAAAACTTCACTTTCTTGATATTTTTATCGTGCGTAAGGTATGATCTAATTTCTCATTTCTAACTCGATGTTATGCTCTTTCAGTTCATACCTCCTCACAGAGCTTACCTAAGGAATGTTAATGCATGCAAGGCTAACGCAATTCCTCTAGTCTTAGACCATGAGGTTTCGAACGCAGAGTTTTGGAATGCGATTCAACTTTTGGCTCAGAGTGTGACCAACCAGAACAATCAGCAGGTAATAGAAATGGTCTATCAGTGGCAGCTAGGGTTTGAGATTTTGTTAGGATGAATCTGCCTAAGTTTTTAGGGTCACAAGTTGGTGAGGACCCAAAGAACTTCATTGATAAGGTTAAGAAAATCTTTGGAATGATGCAAGTGACTGGCAATAGTAGGGTTGAGTTGGCATCCTACTAGCTTAAGGGTGTGGCTCACATATGATACACTCAGTGGAAAGACAGGAGGGGCTAATTTGTCTTTTTTAACTCTATATAGCACTAACATCCGGTGTTAATCCAAAAATTCTTTCAGAACCCTTCTCAGTCTATACTCCAATCAGTGAACCAGTTATAGCTAAATGAGTATATAGAAATTGCCCTGTCACAGTTTCCCAAAAAGTCACCTCAGCAGATCTTGTAGAGTTAGAAATGGTAGATTTCAATATCATTATAGGCATGGATTGGTTACATTCATGTTATGCCTCAATCGATTGTAGAACTAGAATTGTTCATTTTCAATTTCCAAATGAACCAATCTTAGATTGGAAGGGTAATAGCTTAGCGCCTATGGGTCGATTCATTCTTACCTTAAGGCCAGAAAGATGATTTCTAAGGGTTATCTCTATCATCTAGTTAGGGTTAAGAATTCAAGCTCTGAAACCCCAACTCTTGAGTCAGTTCCAATAGTTAATGAGTTTCCAAAATATCTTCTAGGAGTTTCTCCTAAAAGGGAAATCGACTTCGGAATTGATCTCTTTCCAGATACCCAGCCTATTTATATTCCTCCTTACAGAATGACTCCAGCAGAGCTTAAGGAATTGAAAGAGCAGTGGAAGACCTTTTAGATAAGGTTTTCATCAGACCCAGTATTTCCCCAAGGGGTGCACTAATGATGTTCGTGAAAAAGAAAGATGGTTCTCTCAAAATATGGATTGACTATCGGAAATTGAACAAAGTCACAATCAAGAATAAGTACCCCATCCCCAGGATTGATAACTTGTTTGACCAACTCTAGGGTACTAGTCATTTCTCAAACATTGACCTCAGATTCGGTTATCATCAGCTTAAAATCAGAGATAGTAACATCCCAAAAACAACATTCAAAACTCCGTATGGTCATTATGAATTTGTAGTTATATCATTTGGACTAACCAATACTCATGCAACTTTCATAGAATTGATGAACAGAGTGTTCAAGTAGTATTTAGACTTGTTCTTTATCGTCTTTATTGATGATATCCTCATTTACTCTAGGAATGAGGAAGAACGTGTGAATCATTCGAGGGTTGTCTTGCAAACTCTCAAAGATCGCCAGTTATTCGCTAAGTTTAGCAAATATGAGTTTTGGTTGCAATTTATTGCTTTCCTTGGGCATATTGTGTCTAGCAAAAGGATCCAAGTAGATTCCCAGAAAATATAAGCAGTGAAACATTGGCCTTGACCTACCTGTTACAGATGTCAGAAGTTTCTTAGGTCTAGTGGGTTATTACAGAAAATTCATGGAAAGATTTTCATCCATAGCCTCTCCATTGACTAGGTTAACTATAGCTCCTATTTTGACTCTACCAGAAGGTTCAGACGGTTATGTTATCTATTGTGATGCATTCATAGTCGGTCTAGTTGTGTGTTCATGCAGGGAGGTAAGGTTATAGCTTATGCTTCTAGAAAGCTTAAGGTGCATGAGAAAAACTATCCAACTCATGACCTCTAGCTTGCAGCAGTGGTGTTTGCACTTAATATTTGGAGACAGTACTTTTATGGTGTTCACGTAGATGTGTTCACAGACCATAAGAGCCTTCAGTATGTTTTCACCCAGAAAAAGTTGAATCTTCTCCAGAGGAGAAGGCTTGAGTTCCTGAAGGATTACAATATGAGTTTACATTACCATCTTAGTAAGGCGAATGTAGTAACAGATGCTCTTAGTAGACTATCTATGGGTAGTGTAACACATGTTGAGAAAGAAAGAAAGGAACTAGAAAAGGTGTTAACACACTTACTCGCTTAGGAGTTCATCTTATGAGCATATCAGATGGTGGTGTAACAGTTCAGAATGGGGCAGAATCTTAATTGGTAGCAGAGGTTAAGGAAAAACAAGAGAATGATCTGATATTGCTTCAACTAAAGGGTGCAATTCATCAACAGAGAGTTGAGGTTTTCTCCCAAGGGGGAGATGGTGGGCTTCGCTATCAGGGTTGATTATGTGTTCCTAAGGTAGGTGAGTTGAGATAGAAAATTCTTGCAGAAGCCCATAATTCAAGATATTCTATTCATCCAGGCGCCACTAAGATGTATCGTGATCTATGGAAAGTCTTTTGGTGGAATGGTATGAAAAGGGATATAGAAGATCTTGTGGCTAACTACCTAAATTACCAGCAAGTAAAGATAGAACATCAGAAACGGAGGTAGACTCAAGAGATCAACATTACTACTTGGATGTGGGAAGTGATCAACATGGACTTCATTACAGGTTTACCTATTCGCAGACAGCTTGACTCCATTTGGTTGATAGTTGATAGAGTCACTAAGTCTGCGTACTTTTTGGCTGTTAAGACTACAAATTTAGTGGAGGACTACACCAAGCTTTACAATAATGAGATAGTTAGGTTGCATGGGGTTCCTTTGTCTATCATTTCAGATAAAGGTCCTCAGTTTATCTCTCATTTCTAGAAGTCATTTCAGAAAGGTCTTGGTACTCAGGTTAATCTTAGCACAACATTTCATCCACAAACAGATGGCCTGGCAGAGTGTACCATTTAGACATTAGAGGATATGTTGAGAGCATGCGTGATTGATTTTAAGGGTAGTTGGGATGATCACCATCCTCTTATAGAGTTCGCCAATAATAATAGCTATCATTCGAGCATTCAGATGACCTCTTATGAGGCATTGAATGGGCGTAGATGTAGATCTCCAATTGGTTGGTTTGAAGTAGGTGAAGCAACTTTGATAGGGCTAGATCCATTTCATGATGCTATGGAGAAAGCGCAACTCATTAAAGATAGACTTAAGACAGCCTAGAGTCTCCAGAAGTCCAATGCAAATGTAAGGAGAAGGGACTTAGAGTTCCAAGTTGATGATTGGGTTTTTCTGAAAGTGTCACCTATGAAGGGGGGGGATAAGATTTGGTAAGAAAGGGAAGCTCAGTTCTAGATATATAGTCCCTTAAAAGATCTTGAAAAGGGTTGGTAAAGTGGCTTATGAGTTAGACTTGCCAACAGAACTAGCATCAGTGCATCCGATTTTTCACATTTCATTGTTGAAGAAGTTTGTGGGTGATTCAATATCTATTGTACCTTTAGAAAGTGTGGCTATGAAGGATAGTCTCACTTATGAAGAGGTACCAGTTGAAATCCTTGATCATCAGGTTTGAAGGTTGAGAAACAAAGAAGTCGTTTCAGTTAAGGTTTTATGGAGGAGTCGGTCCATAGAGAGAGCTACTTGGGAAGCAGAAACAGCCATGAAGGCCAAGTATCCTCATCTCTTTCCTTCTGATTCCATTCTAACTTAAGGTAATAATTCCTCTTCAGTTTTTCAGTCATTCATGCGAAAATTCAATCTTATCATCATGTTCCTTCAGTTTGTACGTGCATTTTCAGCGTATTTGCATGTCCTTGGAACTTAGTTCTGTCAGAAATCAGTTTCTAGTAAATAGTGGTAGGGTTTGTAGCTCTTTCCCTCCCTATCCAACTAGTTTAGACTTCATTCGAGGATGAATGTTCCCAAGGGGGAGATAATGTAACACCCCATATCCGGAAACAGATCGAACCAGTAGATTTCCAAAAGTTTCAAGTGCAACCCACGATTGCCACCCACAGAACATAGGGTGACCTAGGAACATAGGGTGACCCAAGAAATGTAGGGTGACCCACGGCCCATCCTGTTTATCCATGGATGGTCACCTGCAGCCCTTCTCCCAAAATCAACCCAAAAATTCCTCAAGACCCCCCAGAACCTATCATCTGAATTTGATCAACGGACTGATAGAATGAATTGTGGATCAGTCCATGGATCATCGATCAATCTTTAGTACGAGACCCTCAGGACCCCAGAACTCATCCTCTGAAGTCGATCGATAGATTGACAGGATGAATCATGGATCAGTCCACGAATCATTGATCTGTCCATAGGTCGGGACCCTCAGGACCCCTCAAAACCTATTCTCTGAAGTCGATCGACAAACTGACAGGACGGATCGTGGATCACTCCACGGACCATCTATCAGTCCGTAGGTGGCTTTAGTAGATTTTAAGTCAGGAGTCGTTTGGTCTTTTCCTTGTGCCTTGGATCCCTAAACTACGTCGTTTAACCCCTAAACTACATGGTTTTGGTAAATTTTATCTTACTAAACTAATTAGAACCTAACCAAATCAATTATTAACCAAAAAATTATCAAATATAAAGTAAAATAATAGAGAAAGTCGAGCAGCCCTAGTTCAAGAACGCAACGAGTTTTCATCGGTTCCTACCCCGAAATCAAAAGATTTCTTCGTGAATTTCATCACCTGGTATGAGGGATTTCACTTGTGGGTTCCTTTCACCCATTAGGTCCCTAGATTTCAGTCAAAATCTTGATTCGCTTAATATTATCTAGACCTAGGGTTTCTTGAATGTTAGAAATTATTGGGTTTTAGCTGTTAGAATGATCCAAATCAGATTATCATGATTTTGTATCATTTTGTTTAGATTCTTTCATAAATTCATAACCCTATCTATGTAGTTCTTTTAGTTCATGAATTACACATGTTAGGACAGTGATTTTAGATATACATGCTTCAGTTTACGAATGTCACATTATCATTCATAATTGTTGCATTCTCAGAGGTTGCATGTCAGTAATTGAGTTATCCAGTACTTCACATTTCAGTCATAAAATTGCTTATATACGTTCTAATTTGGAGTATCTTAATACCAAGTGGACTAGGATTCAGTATACCCGAATAGTCCCAGAACTACATGCCCTCGTAGATTTATAAGTCCCCTCTATGGGCATTACATTTTAATGATCACGCCAGTCATACCTCTATACCTCTAGTAGGGTATATTGGGTCCTCTCAATAGGTCGTATATATCGGACTCCACATTTAGCTCATGTGGTTTTACGTTAATTATTAGTAGCTCCCTTATAGTCAGATTCTATTGCATTGATCATGTTATCAGTTACAATCAGATCTTAGTCTAAGCATGTTATAAACATGGTCATTGTATTCAATTAGTTCATGTTCAGTATACTCAGTATAATATCATGCTTATCTCTTATCATTGTTCAGATATATGCTTTGATTCAGTTATGTTTATTGTTCGGCTTTATTTTATCTTGCATGCTCGATACCTTTCAAGTACTGACGCATACTCTGCGGTACATCTTCTTGTGATGTAGGTTCAAGCTCTCAGTTTCTAGATCATGCATAAATCGATTCCCGATCTTCAGTTCAGCAGTATCAGTGGTGAGCCCTTATTCTCCGAGGACGACAAACATGTTTTCTTTAGTTTTAATTTTTGCTAGATTTTGCTAGGGCATGTCCTAGTACTTCTAGTCAGTTAGAGGCTATTTTCAAACATAGTTAGATTTAGCTTTAGCATTTGAGTTTGACCTTTCATTTGTTGTTAAACTCTCAATTTTATATTCAGATAGTTTATGGGTATTCCACATCATTGCAGTTTATCTTATGATTTAGCTTCCGCACAATATTTCCTTACTTCAATTTATTTAGTATGCTTATAATATGCCAGCAGGGTTAGCTTGGGGTCACTCGTGATCCTAGGTCCCGTGTCCGCGTCTTGGTGGTGGCTTTGGGGCATGACAGGGACAACCGATGGACTGTCGATAGACTTACGATCTATTCTAGTCAACCATCAACTGGCTTCAGAGAGGGGCTCCTGAGGGGTCTGAACCACAGACCTCGACCACAAACCGTGGTCCCACCTACAGTTCGTAGGTCCTAGTGTGCTTTTGGACTTAACCAAATTTTTTGGGCTATCTGCGGAGGGGTTGCATGTGGCTAACCACGGACCCCACCTACATTCTGTGGGTCACCCTACGATCCATGGGTGGTGCCCGTTGGTGGAATCTGCACCTTCTGATTTTTTGAAATATGGTCTTTCTAGCATGCAGGGTGTTACAGATTAGCACAAATTCGATGAACACAATAGAGAACAATAAGTTTTTTCTTCAAATTTTCAGAAATTAATAAAGCCAAGAAAACAATTAAATGTTTTTGAGGCAAGTATTATAGCAATCTAAAATTTAATAGATCAATTTGTGTATATATATCGTTTACAACTTTTAAAAGAAAAAGAAATAGAATAAAGATGAAAGAAGGAACTAAGAATATAAAAAAAATCATTATATATTCTTGACAAGTGGTATTGCATGTCCACCACTACAAGTTATGAATGTGGATGTTCAATTTTAGGGTGTTATTTATTCCATTATATATTCTTGACAAGTGGTTGTGCATGTCCAGCACTACAAGTTATGAATGTGGATGTTCAATTTTAGGGTGTTATTTATTCCATTTAAAAATAGTTCAAGGGGGTAATAGGTTCATTGTCATGCATAAGTGTGTAGTTGGAAATCCAATTATAGGTTGGGGGTTATTTGACTATTTTCTCTAATAAAATCACTGTCAAAGGGATTATTGTATTGATCATTCAAATGTTATATGGCTTTGTTCTTATTCAATCTCAGTCTACAAGTTTATTACCTAAATTTTTTCTCAGTAAGGCCTAAGGTACTGACTTTGATGATGATGCTTCAATAGCGTCTTTTGGGTATACAACCCTTATATAGAAGTGGGACTTGTGTTGAAGTAACACAGCTTTAAAAAGTGGTACCAAAAGCATTTCAAGTTTTACTGTAAGGACTCATAATTTTTGGCCCTTTGTGGCTCAATTTGATTGAGTATTAACACCTAAAGGCTCTTCTCTAACAAAGCTTTTAATAAATGATCTTCTCTTAAAAGTGAGCTTATTGTTCATCCTTCATCCTTCATCTTGATCTTGCAAAATTTTAGCCCTTCCACATTGCGATAGTCATCTTTCATTTTTTTTTCTGTTGTTATCATAACTTCTGCCCCGTGAAATTCACTGGTGCAGGTATCTCTCATTTAATTATTTTTAATTTTTTTAAATGATTTTAGGTCTAATTTTGTCTATTTTTTATTCGATTGCTTTGATTTTACATTCAGTTTTTGTTGTTTTTTATTTGGCCTTTGTTTTGTAGTAGTGTTGCATGCATTGAATTTAGAATTAATTCGATTTTGGTGCTTCGGGTTCTTGTGCTCCTTCACATGTACATTTTATTTATTTACTAATTATTATTATTTATTTATTTTTTAAATTTAATTATTGAAATTTAGTGTTCTTTCGACTTTTTTCTTGATGTGAGTGTTTTTTCAATTTATTGATTTCTCAGGGAGAAAAAAGAAAATTGCAAACATGAGTTTCTTTCATCCATGCTCTTTAGAATAGCCAATTATTCTCATTCACTATTAAACTTTAAGTTCATGGTTGATGACTTGCTTCCTCTCATATCTGTCCAATGGTTTCTCAAATTAATTAGCATATTACAAGCATATTGGGAGTAATAAAATCACTGTCAAAGGAATTATTGTATTGTTCATCCAAATGTAATTTGGCTCTATTCTTATTCAATGTCATCTGAAGATTATTTAATTTTTCTTTAATCTGTAATCAACAAATCGATATGGGGGAGTGATTGCTCAGTCTATTACCTAACACTTTTCTCAGTAAGGCCTAAGGTACTGACTTTGATGACGATGCTTCAATAGAGTCTTTTGGGCATACAACCCTTATATAAAAGTGGGACTTGTGTTGGAATAACACAACTTTAAAAAGTGATACTAAAAGCATTTCAAGTTGTACTGGCCTTATAATTTTGGCCCTTTGTGGCTCAATTTGATTAGGTATTAACACCTAAAGGCTCTTCTCTGACAGAGCTTTTAATAAAAGAGTTTCTCTTAAAAGTGAACTTATTGTTCATCTTTCATCCTTCATCTGTCATCTAGCCCTTCCACCTTGCAATACTCATCTTTCATTTTTTTCGATTATTATCATAACTTCTGCCCTGTGAATTTCACTGGTAATGGTATCTCTAATTTATTTTTTTTAAAAAAAAAAAATGATTTTAGGTCTTATTTTGTCAACTTTTTATTCGACTGATTTGATCTTTCATTCAGTTTTGGTGATTTTTATTTGGCCTTTGTGTTGTAGTAGTGTTGCATGCAGTGAATTTAGAATTAATTTAGTTTTGTTGCTTTGGTGTCCTGTGCTCCTTCACATGTATGTCTTCTTTATTTACCAATTGTTATTATTTATTAGTTATTAAATTTAATAATTGAAATTTTGTGTTCTTTTGGCTTTTTTCTTGATGTGAGTGTTGTTTTAATTTATTGATTTCTCATTTACTTCAGGGAGAAAAAAGAAAATTGAAAACATAAGTTTCTTTCATCCATGCTCTTTAGAAAAGCCAACTATTCTCATAAACTTTAAGTTCATTGATGATGACTTGCTTCCTCTCATATATGTCCAATGGTTTCTCAAATTAATTAACATATTACAAGCATATTGGGAGTAATAAAATCACTGTCAAAGGGATTATTGTGTTGGTCATCCAAATGTTATATCGCATTTAATTTTTCTTTAATTTGTAATCAACAAATAGTCTACAAGTTTACTACCTAACTTTTTTCTCGGTAAGGCCTAAGGTACTGACTTTGATGATGATGCTTTAATACGCCTTTTGGGCATACATGTGGATAGATCCGTGGAGTTTTTATCCGAAAAAACTTGTTGAGTCAATTAATGGGTACAACGTTTTGAATAAGATTGAAGAAAGTGGATTTGGAGCCGTCTATTATGCTCAGCTAAAAGGCAAGGTTTGTTCAAGTTTACTTTTCCCCCGTGATCGCAAATGTTTGTCTATTTATTGGTTAACAAAGATATGAAGAAATTAGTAAGGAGAACAGAAATCTCTTTACTTTATTTATTTCCATCCACATATCTAAAAAAGTTCCACCATCAATCGAAGTATTTAAGATAGCTTGTTATAGATGTTATAATGTTATCTATGTTGTTTCTTGACAAACCTACATTCGGTATTGATTATCAAGTGTTATTTGGGTTGTTGGAAAAGTGAAAGACCATGCTAAAGGTAGTGCATAGTCCTCGTGACTATCCACCCACATGGATGGTCTATGAGGTATGAAATCTATTTTTTCTTGATACAACAGTTGGACGAATTGTGGTAGCCTTAGAAGAATGGTTAGAATTGATGGCTAAAATATAGTCCATCTCCATGCAAAAGACTTATTACTAATAGATTTTAGAAGGTTACTTTCCTTAAAGTACATACTAAAGGACAGATTATTATGTGCAGTCCTGCAGCTGACTACAAGTTACATGAAGATAATCTCCTCTTATGTAATCATGACTACAAGTTACTTGAAGATAATCCCCTCCTATGTAATCCAAGTGGATCAATTCTTTCCTATGTTGACAGTTTCCATGACGTTCATGTTTGTTGCTAAGGTTAGACTTTCACCATCAGTATCTAGAGGGAAGAAGAAGACCACTACGTACACTTTCTTGAGTAGAAAGCAATCCAATCGCCCAAGAAAATGACCTTTTTTCTAGATTTTCAACTAATGTGACTTTTTCAGTTATGCTTCTTTCTTTTCCTCATTACGAGAATTCAAAATGCTGGTAACTGAGTGTTGCTGAATTATTATTTTCAAAACAAAATTTCAATAACTACTAGAAATTCTAGAATTACAGGACATTGCTTTAATTCCATTTCGTCCTTCTTTAACTTAAATGTATTTGTTTCTCTTTAAGTTCAAAGTTTCTACTTTTACCCTGACTAAGATAATTTGGAGAAATTCGGCTTGTCGACATTTTTTCGATTTTGTTAATCTAACTCTTTATAGGATCTCCACTAGGTACCTTTTAACCACCATAAGGAATCATGTCGGTACTTTTATTTCGCAGATTGAAAGTGAAATCATTGAAGGTTGAGCCTAAGTTCAATGAATGAATAGCCCTCTCATAATGACTTCAGGTATGGTGAATTTTTCGATACTTGCCTTCGCATGTGAAATTATTTTATGGTATTGAAGAAAGGAACATGGCTTTTAACTTTGGGTTATGTTTGTTTTTTGGGGCAGGTAGTAGCGACAACAAACAAACAACTATTAGCAATTGTCTTATGATCTTCGAAATGCTTCCTCTCTTAAGATTATGTAAAGTCTCTAGAGAGTTTAAGAATGGCATTGCTATTATTTTTCAGGTACTATTTTTTAATCTGGCTTCCGCATAAGTGAAGTTGTACTCTTACTTAGTTTGTGTTTTCTGATAGCTTTTATTGATGAAAAAATACTTATCTTTTCGCTTTCTTTAGGACCGAGAAGCTATCACCGATGTGACTCATGAGTATGAAACTTCACTTTAATGTCCATAATACATGTCAAAAAATAATGAGTGACTTCTTATAACTGTAGAAATTAGTAAAATATGAAGGCATGTTATTTGGGAACAAAGAATAGTGTAGTCATCTAAATCATTAAAGTTATACTATATCATAAGAGTGGATCTTGAACCTTGCTATTCATATTTTTCTTCATTACTTGGTAAATATTTTATGTCTAGAGCTATTTTTAAGTTGTAAAATTAAAATTTTAACAGGCATGCTACATTGCCCTAACCTTTACACAAGGTGACCCCCTTTCCCTTGTTTCCCTTCTCATTTATATATTGTTATTTGTTTGATTTCTGGTTAATCAAACCAAGTCTGTATGTAGAAGTTTTTAAAGATAAAATATATCTTATAACATTTCAAACCAAAATGAATGATAAGAGAAAGGAACAAGCAGACATAGATGGCAAAATTTGGATTGGTTAAAGTTGTGAAGTGTGTTAAAGGTAGCATTTTCATAACATTTTCGCATTTTCATGTTTAAGTTTGTACTTCATTTTGAACATATGCTTGCTACACTTTCTCATTAATGAATTTTATAGATCGAGTTTGTGTTACTGTGGAGTTGACTGTTCTATCCTTCTACAATATTTATGATAATCAAGCTAATGATATTTTCCTACTTGCTATATGAAAGGAGGTAGAATGCTAGATGTTAGGCTATTTGCTTATTTCTTTTTCATTAATAATGTGATTTCTTATGTCTATGAAGAATTATGTGGTTTGTGTTGGGTTTCAAAAGGTATGAATGGAAAATAAAGAGTTGTGACTTTTATGAAAAGTTGGGACTTTTATGAAGAGTTGCGAGTTTTATGAAAAGTTGCGAGTTTTATGAAAAGTTGTGACTTTTATGAAAGGTTGTGATCTTTCCAAAAGATTGTGACTTTTCCAAAGGTTTCGACCTTTCCGGTAAGGCACAATAAGAATCATTTTTCACACTACCCTTTGTTTTCTATAATTGAGGGATCTCCTCTCATTTTAGTTAATTGAACCAATTTTTGGACTTCTTCTACTACTACTAAATCTAGTATTCTAAGTGTACTTTACTACCATTGAGTGGTTTTGCTGACACAGTGGTTTTAGGTACCGATACACCGGTGAGTATGATCGTTCTATCCTGGGAGGATATATTCCATTAACCTCGGTACTTGAGGGGAATATTTTCCTTAAGAGGACACTATGCATTCAGTGGGCTCGATTTTCTTCTTTAAGAAAAATATTTCGTATATTGTTTCTAATCTGTTTCTAATTATATTTTCTCTACTAGTTTTAATTTTATAGTTGTGAAAATGCTCTTTAAACTTTGTTGTTTCTTACCAAGTTCTTCAAAGTTTTGTTCTAAGTATCTGAGGAATACTAGATGAACAAGAATCTTAAGGAGATTATTATACTATTGGTATTTCTTGTATTCTACTGATTGAGGGAAATAGATCATGAAAGTACAAGATTAATACATTACTTCTCCAGAACTCGATGTTTTGTTTAGCAAGGTCAAAGTAAGAATGTACCAGAAAAATTGGTGGTATTCCGGTTAAAGATTACACCAGGTAACCTTCTTAATATTTATCTAAAAAGGAAAATAGTTTCTAAAGGTTAACAATTTTGATATTTATCATGTGTGTCTTTGGAAAAAATTCTGCAAATCATATGTTTTTTAAATGAATTTTCCTTGGCAAATAGTGTTGCCTTTAAAATTCACTAGTATGCAGAATGAGATATGCATATTTTTGTTTCATAAGATAGTTTGTCTAAATATTATAGTTGGAAGGATATTTGAAAAGAAAAATATTTCTATGTGATAATCTAAGAATATGTTTTATTCTATTTGGAGGGTAAAAAAACCTTTGTAGTTTTGTACTCCGTGTGAAATTTGATTGTATTGTGTCTGATTT
Organism: Solanum bulbocastanum; assembly: GCA_037074985.1. Classification (NCBI taxonomy): domain Eukaryota; kingdom Viridiplantae; phylum Streptophyta; class Magnoliopsida; order Solanales; family Solanaceae; genus Solanum; species Solanum bulbocastanum. The sequence continues at coordinate 7,004,363 of CM073602.1, forward strand.
TTGTAGAGAGAGAAAAAACTTTGTAGTTTCTACTTTGGATAAATTAGACTGTGCAATTGGTTTGAAGAATATGAAAACTTCATCTAATAAGTCAGTGTTGTACTTTTTGTTTTCTATAAAATTCACTGTTAAATAAAAAAAAATGGTACAAAAGTTTTTGTCTTTATTGTTAATATTCTAAATACTAAGTGGTATGTCTATTTGTGATAGAGGAAAAAAAGGGACAAATGACTTAAAAGTGTGTGATTTTGTGCCTGCAATAGGTGCCTCTATGGAATGAACTTTGACACTATATAAAGATTGTCAAAGAGAATTGAAGCACTATAATTCTTTCGTAGAATAATATTTTCAAAAGAGGTTTCATGCTACCAATGACATTTTGATAGTCTAGGAAAATATGTGGAAAAAATATTTTCAACTATTTGAAAATATTTTTGAGATCATATTTAAAATGTGGGGGATCTTTTCTTATGATAAAGATAAAATTAGACTTAGTGTTTAAATTTAAAATTTGGAGAACAAGATATGAAATTTAATGATACTTTTGTATTATGTTAGACCCACAAAATTTTTGTAGTATATTTGATATTATGGTTGTTGAGTTACTCTTTTACTAGTATATGGTATGACTAGTATGAAACTACCACATTATATATATACTCGTTCAAAATAGTTGTGTTCTTTTATGAAAGAGTATCACTTAAATGTTGTGATTTTTCATGGAAATATATGTCTATTAAAATATAACTATTTTTTAGACATGAATATTGGTGAATAGTCATTTGTCCTGTTTTGTAAAAGAAAAATTTGGATTGTATTGCCTTTATTGGACCTGATGAAACTATGTTCATGGGTAGTTCTGTAACAATCAAATTGAAAGTTATGGAAATGTCCTTCTAGAAAGGACATTTGACAAGGTGCTGACTCTAAACAATGTTTGTATCACACAAAATTGTAAGAAGTTGGAACGAAATATTTGTGAGAAAAAGCTACCTCGCAGAGAGCTTTTCAAACTCAATATTTTTATTTGTTCTTACTTGCTTGAATAAAATTGTTTGTGACATGAACACATGGGGCATGTCAATTACAAAATATTGCAAGGAAAATTGATCAACTAAGAAGTTTTGTCTAGCTTTGAGTGCAATAAATAAAAATGTCAAGTTTGTCTGGAATCTACGTATGTTAAGCATTCTAAAAAATCTATTGAAAGGAATTCTAATCCCTTAAAGTTGATTTACACTGACATTTGTGATATGAAGTCAACACCATCTCGTGGTGGTAAAAAGTATCTCATAACTTTCGTTGACAATTGCATTAGAAACAACTATGTTTATTTGTTGAATGGTAAGGATGAAGCAATGGAAATGTCTAGACAATATAATATTAAAGTTGAAAATCAGTTGGGAAAAAGATAAGAAGTGATAGGGATGGAGAATATAAATCTCTTTTTGCAGAAATATGTTCGGAAAATGGATTTATCCATCAAACTACTGCCCTATTCACCTAAATCTAATGGAATAGCAGAATGAAAAAAATAACCGAACTTTGAAGAAAATGATGGTTGCATTACTTATAAGTTTAGGTTTACCACAAGACTTGTGCGGAGGAATTATCCTTACTGCAGAAGGGAACAACAAAAAGTTTTGTCTTTTCAGAAAGAAAGCAATTTTGTTTGTTCAGGACACAATCTATTCCATATGAGAAATGGAAAGGAAGGAAATCCAACTTGAAATACTTCAAAGTGTGGGGATGTCTAGATAAAGTCCAAGTTCCTATTCCTTAAAGGATTAAAATAGGACTAAGACTATGGACTGTAAAACTAGACTTGAGTAGTCTAGTGAACGGTATAAACGACCTTGGAATGAATAAAAGGAGAATGTACCTAATAAAAAGATTCAGAGGTGTAGTAAATGTCAAAGGACACCTACTTCCTTTGAATATGGTTTTGTAACATTTCTTGTGTCTTTTGTAGACTCATCTTTTTGGACAGATGGTGTCAATAGTGAGATTGGTTCAACTTGAGCAATTCTATTGGAAGTTGGTTGATCTTCCTCCAGGAAATAAACCTTTGGGTTCAAAGTGAATCCTCAAAAGGTAAATGAAAGTCGATGGAACTATTGACAAATATAAAGCAAGACAAAAACAAGGTCTTGATCTTTTCTACACATACTCGCCAGTAACTAGAATTACATTCATTTGGATGTTAATTGTGTTAGTTCTGGTAGATGACATCCAAATTCATCAAATGAATGTGAAACAACTCTCTTTAATGGAGAATTGGAGGAAGATATTTACATGGAACAGCCTGCGGGTTTTGTGGTTCCTGTAAAGGAAAGAAAGTGTGCGAACTTGTTAAGTCACATTATGGACTAAAACAAGCACCCAAACAATGACATAAGAAATTTGACCAAACCATGTTGGCAAATGGATTTAAGAATGATGCAATTGATAAATGTGCTCACATTAAAATCACAAGGTCATTATCTGTTTGTATATTGGTGATATGTTGACCATCAGTAGAGATACTAATGACATAAATGCTATTAAACGTATGCTAGAAAGAAAGTTTGATATGAAAAATCTTGGAGTTGCTAATGCGATCTTAGGTATAAGAATCCTTAGAACTCCATAATGTTTAGCATTGTCACGGTCTCATTGCATTGAAAAGGTACTTGACTAGTTGAAATGTTTGGATTTCACTATTGTCAAGTCTCCAAAAAATGTGAGCTTTGCATTTCAAAAGAGTGAAGGTGAAAGTGACTCACAATTGGATTCTACTAGAGTGTTGGGAAGTATGATGTATATCACGAAGTGTGCACAATCAGATATAGCATGTGTTATTAATGAATTGAGTCGGTTCATGAGTGATCACAATCGAACTCATTGGATGACAATGAAAAGAGTTTTGGGGTATTTAAGAAATACTCAAAACTATGTATTCCATTATAATAATATCTAGCAGTATTAAAAGGATGTCATGATGCAAATTGGATCACCGGACAATGAAGTAAAATCCACGAGGGAATATGTATTTACTCTTGGTAGAGGAGCAGCCTCTTGGAAATCTTCCAAAAAAAAGACATATATCATTAGCTCTACAATGATCTCTGAGCTAGGTGCTCTAGATAAGGTTGGTGAATAAGTTGAAAGACTCCTAAATTTCCTGATAGATATTCTTTTTTGGCCCAAAGCATTGTCATCAGTATGCGTACACTTTGACAGTTAAGATGCAATAGGTAGGGCATGGAGCATGATGTATAACAGAAAGTCTCGTTATATAGGACATACACATAATACTGTTAGAAAACTACTCTCTAGTGGAATTATCAGAATTGACTATGTAAAGTCAAAGGATAATGTGTCGGATCCACTTAGAAAAATGCCTAACTAGAGAGAAAGTGGAAAGATCATCTAAGGGAATGGGTTTACAGCTTAGGAAAAGTCATCCTGGCGGTAACTCTATCTAGCAGACTAGAGATCCCAAGAGCTAGATTCAAGGAGAAAAACAAAGTTATGATTGACGGTTCGGCATTGTCAACCAACTCAATCCATTCTCATGATGAAAACAATGCTCAGGAACAAGGATACAACATTAAGGCTTGTTAATAAGTTAATAAAGCTTAATACTTTTAATATTTTGCTAAGTTTGGCAAATTTGACCAAATAGTGTATCCACACGATAACACAGTTAGAAATCACCTATGTGAGTGTGAAGTGTAAGCCGTTTCAAAGAGAATTATTGTCAAAAGCCTATTCTCTAAACACACATGAAACCAAGAGGTGTTCATGGCTGAAACGAACACAACCGTAAGAACCATAAATGGTAGAGGGTTAATTGTGTGACATATGGTTGTCTAGGTATTGACACCCAATTTTGACCGACCTTTAACCATTTTTGGGAATGCTATTCGATTAAATACGTATGTTAAAAATATTTTGAGTTTAAAATTTTAATCAATATTATGTTTAGTACGCATGATTTTAAAATTATTCGTAGCTATTATCAAATTATTTTGTTTTAAAAAATTTAAGTAATTTTATTTACAATAGTTGTAGTAGTTTAATTGGATAGCATTTCGTTAATTTTCCCTTCAAATCATTTAAATCTTAGCCTATTTTATTCTAATTCCTTTCAATTCTAGCCAATTCAATTCCAATTTTATTCAATTCTAGACAATTTTTATTTCAATTCTAGCCATTCCAACTCCACAATTCAATCTGATTTTAAAATTCCTTTTAATCTCGTTTGTCCATCCTTTAGTTAAAATCCTAGATCAAATCTTTGTCGCTCATCTAAACTAATCCTATGGCTAGGATTAAAATCTCCCATTCCTTCTTATTTTATTAAAAGATTAGCCCTAAATTTACTCTCTTCCTCTCTCTCCCTCTCCCTCTCCACCGCCCTTTCTTTCCCTCTTCACCGCCTCCCCTCTCTCCCCTCGCTTTCTCTTTCTATCCTCATCTCTAGCCAGCAGCGGGAGGACAAAGCCAGCTACTATGAGCAGTAAGCAGCGAGTGCCAGTGACGACGAACAACAAGCCATCCACTCCGGCCGGTGTAAACAGTAGGAGCGGCCAGAGTCGGTGACACCTCCTCCCTCCTCTCTCCTGTCTCTTTTCTCTTTCCCCTCTCTCGCAGCAGCAACAGCCACTAGACATCAAGACGTCTTCTCCCTAAGTGAGAACGACGGAGCAGCAACCGCCGGCGAGAGGCAAAAAGCCAGCAGCATCAGCGAGCACCGACAATAGCTGCGACCAACAGCTTTAACCAGCAAGCCCCGACGAGAATCACAACCAACCGCCGGCGAGATCCGGACAACAGTAACAGCTCCAGCAGCGACAGACGACACCAACAGCTCTGGCGAAACAGCGACAGCAACAACCAGACGAGGCCACGGCGAGCAGCAACTCCAGAAGACGAGCAGCGTGAAATAATGATAAAGGAGTTTGCTTGGACCTCCTTGTTTCGGTTGGCTTTAAGACGGATCTCAACAGATCCGTCCGGGTCAGTTTCTCTTTTAAAATTTTCCATTATAGATGCTTAATTTGTCTACTCTTATGAATGTTTAGATATATCTCGTTATGAGCATGAAAATAATCACGATTTGCCAATTTTTATGGATTATTTCTTGTTGATTTTATGAACTCCGGAAAGCATGAGTATTTTAGCTTTGTCAAAATGTCACTATTTTCTAATTTGATTTAAGATTGTTGTATGTCTGCTAAGCACGATTTTGGTGTTGATATGCTATTGTTTTTTTAATTTTTGCTGATTCTTGGTTCAATTTTGATAAGATGTGATATGAAAATTGATAATTTCTCTTTGATTTGGCTGTGTTCCTATTTGAGTTTGATTATCTTCTTTCCTTGAGGATATTACTTTATGAATTGAATTATGATCTTTAATATCTTCTACTGAGGTATAATTATTGGCAGATTTTCTTCCTCTTTATTTAGTTATGGTCAAATCTATTAGAGCAAATAACTCTTATGACTTGATTTGAGCTATTGTGATTTGTCCTTCCTTAAATAATAAATTGCTCCCTTTCAGCTGATGATGTGTTGGTTAGTTAACGGATTTTAGGTGCCTTATTCATGTTTGGACAGATTTTTACTTGTTTATATTTGGTAAAAAAGAATAAATAAATATGCGACGGATTTGCTTCACCTTATTTTTAAGAAAATGGGCAGATTTAGTTGCTCATACTTGGTAAGAAAATAATTTAAAATAAATCTAATTTTGGTTCTTCTTTATTTAAGGGAAAAATAATATTTTAACTGGTCCTAAAATAATTTTCTTCCATTAATATGTGTCCTCCCATTCACTATATAAATCATACCTCTAACAAACACTCACCCATCCTGACATTGGCTCATTCTTGAATAACATTACTCCCTACTTAAAAGAAAGATTTCGGTAAATTTTAAGGTTTTTCTATACTTGGATTTTGCTGTGTTCAAGTTGGATAGTGGATCTAGATTGTCTTCATTGCTGTTAAATATATATTCTGCTTAATCAGTTAGTTGTTTCTCTATTAGTTTAATTTCCATTTTTGCATTGTTTCAATTGTTGTTGTATAATGGGACACGTCCAAATCAGTCTTCTTATCCTTTCTTGCTTTGTGTGATTTTATATTATCCACAACTTGTTTAATTCTTACATGCCTGTATGCTACTTGTGTACATGAAATAATTAAATGTGCGTAGCATATAATTAGTTTTATCATCTTTTTATAAGTTATTACTTGTTTGTATTTTTTTCATTGCACTTTAACAGGGTCGAACTTAAAGGTTCAAGAATCGCCTCGAAGAGATTTTCGGAAGAGATTCTTATGTTCAAGTTTATCTCAATGTTGTATATATTATTTATTCATTCTTCGAACTTGTATAAACTCTAACTCTCTCTCTATATATATATATATAATATATTTGGTGGATCATCTAGGGGGAGGGGAATTACTTGCTACTTTTCTCTTTTATCGTAACTTATTTGTGTTAGAAAGCATGCTTATGGGATTTGTGCTAGCCCATATTTGATGAATATGTTTTAGATCAAACTAAAAAAATTAAATAAATTTATCATTGTTTGATCACTTGTTTAATCTTGTCTAAGTAATGTTTAAAATTGATCCTTGTTTAAATGCTAATTAATTACATATAGCATGTCACTTCTTAGTATGTAGCACTAATAGATAAAATCGACCATTTTGCTCATGTTTAATCATATGATAGAGCAAAGCTATGATCTAACTAACAAATTCGGCATATAATAATAAAGCAATGTATAACCTTTTACATGCTCCTTAGCTTGCGTTATTTGCACCACTAATTTCCTTTTTATGTGAAATAATTGCTTGTTTAAATAACTCATTTTCAAATTTAGATATCATGCTCATAGCATCTCGGGTGTAGAAATCTTGTCAATAGGTTATAGATCTTGTTCGTTACTTAGAAATCATCCCCATAGGACTTAACTAATAAAATCAGAGTTAATTAATCCGTTTAAATAATTTCAGCATGTTTTAATAACTTAATCTTGTTAGTCAATCAAGTTCTAATGAATCTTAAATTTCTAACAAATTTGCAGCATGCTAATCACTTAGAAATCATGCTTATAGATTGTAGATTTGATTTTATTGGAAAATCATGCCTATATGTGTTATTAGCTATGCAATATCTGAACTTTCCATCACCTAGAAATCATGTTCATAGGCATTCTAATAATTCTCAGCATGTTATAATTGAATAAAAGCTTATTATCTTATTATTTTCTACATATTCAAGAGAAAATCATCATAAATACACCTTCTGAATTCAAAATCTGCATTGTAATTAAATTGTCTTGCAATCAATTAATCCTTTTCTGCAAATCTTCTACTCTTAAATGCTTGCCACTCAAAAATAAATTTCACATATAGTCTAACCTGCTACTACATTAATATGCTATTTTCCACATAATCTATTGTGATGCCCTAATAATATTCCGCCTGAAATATTTTAGTTTCTGCATTATGAATAATTATCTTGCCACTTTTAATGAAGTAACTAAATTCTGCATTTATGTCATAACCATCTATCCTTTTATTAATTAATTGTTATATTGATTGTGTTACTTGCTTCCTGTTTACTCACACTTAGCATGCGACCCTTTTCATTCTATCTGTGTTTGCCAGCAGGTTTAACTAAAACTTAAGAGGCCTTGAGACTTTATATTCTAGATGCGACCTATTCATTTGACTTGATGTCTAGGTGGGCCTATTAGGAATATTTATTTTTGTCTAAAACCATCCCAATAGCAGTCCGAGGGTGCTAGGCATCTTTTTGGACATTATGCATGTGGAAGTGGGGTAGGGATAGTTTAGACCCTACGGACATGATGACATCAACTGAGGCTTAAAATGACAAACCTTGGTTTTGTCTGACCCTGCACGGAAGCCTATTGAAAAAATATAAATAAAAGTCGAGTGTTGATCCGTAAAGTCCTTCAGAGTCTCCCTTTCCTTTTATCCATTTATTTGTTTATAATTACAATTATTTGGGATAGCTTAAATAAAATAAATTTGTTTGCTTATCTATTTGTGTAATTTTTGTCTCCTCACTTATCTCTTTATTAAGTTTAATATTTATTTGTTATGTTATCACCTAGCAAGTATGTTTAAATTAAAATAAATAAATGAAGTGACCTTAAAAGTTATTTGCAACCACCACATAAATTGCATGAAATACGGCCGGAACCCACATTTGTGGACCTTGAGGGATGCCTAACACCTTCCCCTCGAGGTAATTTGAACCCTTACCCGATCTCTGGTTCGTTGATCCTTAGTTAGACTTAGTTAGCCTATATAGGTGCCCTAACGCACCTTATCTTATTAGGTAGGGATTCTTCAATCTACCTAAAGCCCGAAAGAATTGTTAGGTCGTGCGTTCGAAAGGAAAAGTCCATTTCTGAGAAAAAATGGGGCGCGACAGAATGGCGACTCTGCTGGAGAATTTAGGTTCTAACCATTACGTGTCTCATTGCTTTTGTGGGTCTTTACTTTATTTGGTATTTCAGTGTTTGTTTGGTTTAGCATGTTAAGTTGTTATTAGTTTTTGTTGTTTATTTGTTTCCTTATTTATTACACATTCTCCATGTTCCTCCCCTTTCCCTCTTCCTTATTTGTTTATTTCCATGTTTCACCCTTTTCCTTTTCCCTTTATCTGAGTATTTCCATGTTTAATCCCTATTCCTTTTCCTTACTTGCTTAATTTATCTATGTGTTTGCGTGCTTATTTATGTATTTATTTATTTACTGCTTTCCTTAAAATTGTTTATGTGTTACTATTTTTCATCTATATGTTAATTGTAACTGTTTTAATAAACTGTCATTCCGCTCATATTCCCCCAATTGGGACCCTCTTCCTTTTTATTTTGCTACCGTGATGTTGTGTCTTTGCACCTCTCACAACTACTCCAATTCTCTCCAAACACCTAATTATAGAGAGTCGGCATATGCGTAGACGGAACGGATAGTTTTACTATCGGGAAACCACGAGCCTTTTCGCATAGAATCTCTTTCAAGTTTGTGTCAAGCCAACTCTTAGAAATCTTAATTAGGTCATACATGTTGCATAAGCCCTAGGTGGTTTGATCCTTGGTGTCAATCAGCATGATTAGTAGCCACCTTATCGTCTAATGGGCTCTAGCACCCTTTACACAAATTGCATAATTATGTGTCAACATGATCACGATTATTAAACTAAGCCAAACTCTACCAAAATGGAGTTTAGAATTTGTCTGTTGTTTTGTTTGTAGAGTCATGGATGCTCTCAACTCCCCAAACCCGTAAATGCTCGTAGATGTAAACTACAAATGATGAACTGGTAGATTGATATTAAGAGAGACCACGAAAGAGAGGTTTGTCAATTGTTGGGCCGGCTTACCAATCTCATCTTTGTCATTCCAAACCCTCACTTGATTAGGGCCTTGCTGTAATTTTGGGACCTTGTGAGGATGGTTTTCAAATTTGTGGATTTTGACTTGGCGCCAACGATTGAAGAGATAAGTGGTTTCATCGACCTGTCATACCACGAGTGTGAAATGTTAGTACCATATAAGCCATTATTGAGGGAGTTTCTAAAAAGTCTAGGAATGAAGTCAAATCCAACCTTGCCTTATTTAGACCTTGGGTGGATTCATTTCGACTTTCTCTACTCACGCTTTAGTCGAGAAGATAGTTACTACTCTTTTAGTGATGAGTTTGAGTGCTCCATCGAGGAATGGGAAACGTATCGTCTAAATGCCTTTGCCATTGCCTTATTAGGATCTCTGGTTTTTCCTAAAATAAGGGGAAGAATCGACACATGCTTGCGTTATATGGTTCGAGATTTAGCTTAAAGAGAGGGCGAACCTAGGAAAACTATAGTGCCCATGATCCTGGTGGAAATAATGAGGAGTCTGTCAGTATGCGTCAACGATAGAATATTTTTTGAGGAATGCAACCTTTTGCTGCAATTGTGGGCTATTGAACACTTCTACCTACGATCTGATGCAGTAGACATCTTTCTTGGTTATGGCAACAAGATTAATAATCATCCAAGAAGAATGGTAGCTTTCACCGCCCCTGTTGGATTCGTGGAGTGGCAGATATTTTTGATAGAGCTCAAGAGCTACCGCATCCAATGGAAGCTCCATTGGTTGTCCACTCCTTATGCAATAGTAAGAGGCGATGACCGATACTTCATTGAGCTTATTGGTTTAAAGGGCATTCAACCATCGCTTCTCTTCGAGTACTCCGCCAATTTGGGCGAACTTAAGTAATACCACTCCAGTCTGACATGAAGCAGTTTAAGTATGAATTTGGATTAGATAAACCACAAGCCCACAACATACTTCGAAGATGGGAGCGGGTGTTGACCATTTCTATGGGTGCAAGACAAGCTTTATGCACATGTTAGTATTATATATGGATCCTTAAAAAAGTTGAAGACAGAGAATTGAGTGGAGAAGGATACTATGGGCTCGATGACGAAAGGGAAAACATATGGGCACACAACGTGTTGAATATTATGCAAAGAGTCACTCCCTATATAAGAAGTCAATTGGCGCCAAGCTCTTGGAACTGATACCTTCAAGATTTTGAGAATTTAGGATGATGTCCCTCATTTTAACCATTTTCCCTTAGTTTATTTCAGTTCTGTTTTTTCAATTATGATGTATTGTTCGAATTTTATAATAAATAAAGTTTGTTCTTTCCTCTAATCTAAACTCCAAATTTGGCAAATAAGGCTCAAATTAATTATTGTGCATAACTTATATGTCATCTTAGGCCTACCTCTGGCTCAACGAGGCTCCTTGCATTTAGGGCGTTTATTTTATAATAATGTGTTTGATATCATAATTTATGCAGCGTTCTAACTTGGTTTTTCTTTTGCTTTTGATTTTACTTTTACCCCTCCCTATTGGTTGATCTACAGACCAAGGCTCACCACACACGATCAAAGGACTCTCTTCCAAGTGAGAATCGCAAGGGGAAGAGGAAGGCGACTAATGATGAGGTTTCGGGTAAAACCGTTGAAAATGAGTATTCTCCAAGCAAGTTGATCTCACGTTTGGAAAAGAAAATAAAGGAATCAGAAGAAATGTCTAATATGCGCGGATGGGCCAAGATGTTACTTTCTGCCGATCCCAGTCTAGAGAAAAACATAGATAAGTCGCCTGTCACAAGTCAAGTCATTCTCAAAGATAATCCTCCATCCACTCACCCTACTTCTCATCCTTCACCAACTTGCCCCACTTCACAAAATCAACCAAGCTCCATTCAAATGCCTCCAAAGAACACCCATTTTACAAATTACCTATATCCTCTCCAATATCATGCTTATGCTACTACACCTCCATATCTTACTTTGCGTCTGTCGAGTCCTACCTTACAAGTTCCTCAACATCAAACACCTCTACACCAAGTCCCTTGGTATTGTGCGCCACTCATACCATATTAAATTCCTCCATATCAAATTCCTTCCTATCAAATGCCTTCCCATCAAAAGCCTACTTATCCTGTTCACAATGTCAAAACCCTCACTCAACAAAAACATATTCGCAAAAATCTATTTAATGCTAAGAAGATGCCCATCAAAATTTACACTCCTTTGACTCAGCCTATAGATCAATTCTATGAAAAGTTGAGGATTGTTGGTCACATCGCTCTTATCAGTGAAATAAGGATGAATACACGTGCAAGGTGGATTAAACCCTTTAAGGTTTGCGCTTATCACTCGGGGATGAAAGGGCATACTATAGAAGAATGTCGTGATTTGAAAGACAGGATTCAACAATTGATTGATACCAAGATCATATGTTAGGAGGACTTTGCGCAAACGGAATCCCAACAGTGAAAATGATGAAAGTTTACTTAAACTAATCTCCAAATAAGGCTTCCGCCATTTAAGTTCAAGTATTCTACATCCAAACAAGGAAAGTACCCATGTCAACATATGGGCAATAAAGTTGGTCCAAATCTATCATTTCAGTATTGCTTTAGAATGTTCAGTTTAATGTCTTATGCTCTGTATTTGGAACTGCGTCAGACCTGATTCCCATTTAAGAGGGAATACGTAGGCGCTCCTGTGGAGTTCGGTCTTATCTTAATAAAAATTTCATTTTCCTCTGTTGATGGTAATTGGGGCAGAATTTTTTTAGAGGAACTCAAAAATTCCTTCAAAAGCATTTCTTCTTGCAAATCAGTAACTGGAGTAGAATTTTTTATAGGATCTCAAAAATTCTTTAAAAAAAAAAAAGCATATTTTGCAAATCAGGATTAAGGCAGAATTTTTGAGAAGATCTCAAAAAATTCATAAAAATCAAGCGATGGTTTACAACAAAATTATGATAGTAGAAGTTCTACACTAGGGCAGAAAATTTTGAGGGGACCTCAAAATTTTTGATAACATTTCAAAAGACATTCTGGCAGACGTCAAAAGAGCATACTACGCCAAATCAGGGATACAGATCAACCTCCCCTTTTAACTTTTTTTCTTTGAATGCAGAAAAAACAGGTACATATACAAGAAGCAATTTCAACATCACTTGAAGGATCAATGTGCCGCTATATACGACAAATCTCTAATCAATAGCATTCCGTCCTTCCAATAGAAAGAATGATCAAACTACACTATGCAGAGTTTGAAAATCGCCAACAAATGTCATACTGTCATTCCAACAAGGTGAAGGACCAAACTACTCTATACTGACCCCAAGCGCCAGTCAAATGGCATACTATCCTTCCAACAGGATGAAAGACCAAATTATTTTGAGCCCGACAATCGCCAGTCAAATGGAATACTATCCTTCCGACAAGATGAAGGATCAAATTATTTTGAGCCCGACAATCGCCAATCAATGGCCCACTGTCCTTCTGATGGAAGGATCAACACCCTATATCAATCTTGAACAAATCGCCACTCAATGACAACATCTCCCTGCTATAGGACGGAGGGTGAAGTTACAATACTCCGAGTTCAAAAGTCACCAACAAATGGCACTCGACCCTTCCAACTAGACGAAGGTCCAAGATACTCTATGCCCTCAATCAACTACTACTTATGCTCGAGACTACATTGTGCCCGAAAATTCACATGTGCTCAAAGATTGCATTGTACCCGAGATTGCATTTGTGCCCGAGAATTGCATTATTGCATTGTGCCCGAGAATTGCATTATTACATTGTGCCCGAGAATTGAATTATTTCATATGCCCGAGATTGTATGTGTGCCTGAAAATCGCATTGTGCTCGATATTGCATGAGCTCGAAGATTGCATTGTGTCCGATATTGCATGTACCCGAAGATTGCATTGTGCTCGAGATTGCATTTATGCCCGAAGATTGCATTGTGCCCAAGAATCGTATTATGCCCGATATTGCATAAGCCCAAAGATTGCATTGTGCCCAATATTGCATGTGCCCGAAGATTGCATTGTTCCCAATATTGCATGAGTCCGAGGATTACATGTGCCTAAATAAAAGCCCGAATTACAGATATGCTTCCTTTACCCATTACTTATGTTACTAAGGCGTCATGGTCTAAAGGCATCATTTTCATGGCTTACGAATATCATATCATGGCCTAAGGATTTACTTTTGCTTACCATGATCCAAAAGTGTCATAGTCTAAAGACATTATTTTCATGGCCCACAGACAACATTTTCATATCATGGCCTTAGACATCATAGCCTAAGACATCATTTTCATGGTCTTAAGGCAAACATTATGGTCGATATGGGAAATTGCATCATGTTTACATTTACCGTTTATTTGATATATATGCCTTAATATTTCTATTACAAGCTACAGATTTGCAGAGACTCTCATTTTCCAAGTAAGACATTTTTTCATCTCTTAGCTACAATTATCGGGCTTACATTTGTCACAATGATGGCCCTCTCAATTCTTTACTACTTATATTACCACTTTTCATCGGAGTCTTTGCTCTTAAGCTGGAAATCTCGCTGTCATGCCTTTCTCGCTACTCTAATCCTATTCATTCAAGTCAATATTGTTCCCATTCAAATATCGTATCGCCATTTCAATTTTTTTAGGAGTTTCGTTTGCTCCTGAGTCTTGAACTATGTTTGACCTGATTTCCTTTTGGATACGTACGCAACCCTTTGATGGGTCCGGTCTCTATCAAATAAATTTCTCTTCTTTTCATTAATCATTCAAAACATTCTTTTCCAAATTCAAATCTAGGCTAATTGACCCATCCTTAAGCATAATTGTCATTAAGATTCAAAGTCGAACCTTAATTTCCAAATATAAGACAATCATTTTTCTTTTTGAACTAATAATATTTTTTGAGTGAAGCAGGATCACAAATTTCCCGTTAATGAAATTGGGGCAGAATTTTTGGGGGAACCTCAAAATTTTCATAACAATATTTAAGAAAGGGAATATATATCATATACTCTAAACTGGGGTAGAAATTTTTGAGAAAACCTCAAAAATTTCACAACGGAGTGCATTTCTGAAATGAAAACAAGCACAGGTATGATCCAATCTTGATTTTCAAATTTTATGATTTTTCTTTAGATGTAGGAATATATTTGACATAAGGATCTACTATTTGAGTAAAGCTACCATTTGACTATTTCGAAGATGGTCTGATCAACTTGCTATTATGACCTACTGACATTTCAGGCTCGTCTGCCTTGCAATATGACATTTCAGGCTCGTCCGCCTTACAATACAATATTTTAGGCTCGTCCACCTTACAATACGACATCAAGCTCGTCCACCTTACAATACGACATCAGGATCGTCCGCCTTACAATACGACATTTCAGGCTCGTTCGCCTTACAATACGACATTTAGGCTCGTCCGCCTTACAATACGACATTTAGGAACTTCCGCCTTACAATAGGATGCTTAGGTTCGTCCACCTTACAATCAGACATTTTCCTCTATATACCATCAGAACTATTCGAGGTTAACATTATCCTTCGGAGATGGGTTGCAATAATTCAAAGAAGTTAAGTCAAAGTCTATCAAAGCTTGCATTATGTCTTTCAAAGCAGATATGTTGTCTTATCTCCTATTGCCATTATTATTTTCTAGCACTTATATTTTTATCATGTCGGTTCACACTTGTTGTATTTATAAGCTAACATTTTATCTAGTCATATTAGAAATTACTGGCATGATCGATCGCCCTCTCAAATACAATTATTGTGCTTATGTCTATCGCAACGAAGGCCCTCTTAATTCTTTCTATTGTATTCCTCCTCTTCATCGGATTCTTCGCTCTTAAGTTGGAAATCTCGTTGTCATGCTCCTCTTGCTTCCCTAATCTTATCCACTCAAGCCGATATCGTTTCCGTTCGAATATCGTATCGCCTTTTTAATTTTTAAGAGTTTTGTTTGCTCATAAATCTAGAACTATACACGACCTGATTCTCGTATAACCTAAGATATGTGGGCGACTTAATACCAAAGTCTCGATCGTTCCAACTTTTTTTTATTATTTCAATTGATCCCACCGACATCCCTCGTCAGTCGGACAAAATTGGCTACTAAGTCAACGTTGGTTGCCCGACAATTCATTCTTCATTCCCAAGCAACCAAGGGGCAGCTATTGACACCCAATTTTGACTAGCCTTTAACCCTTTTTGGGACTGCTATTCGATTAAATACGTATGTTAAAAATATTTTGAGTTTAAAATTTTAATCAATATTATGTTTAGTATGCATGATTTTAAAATTATTCGTAGCTATTATCAAATTATTTTGTTTTAAAAAATTTAAGTAATTTTAATTACAATAGTTGTAATATTTTAATTGGATAACATTTCGTTAATTTTCCTCCAAATCATTTAAATCATAGCCTATTTTATTCTAATTCCTTTCAATTCTAGCCTATTCAATTCCAATTTTATTTCAATTCTAGCCATTCCGACTCCACAATTCAATCTAATTTTAAAATTCCTTTTAATCTCATCCGTCCATCCTTTAGTTAAAATCCTAGATCAAATCTTAGCCGCTCATCTAAACTAATCCTACGACAAGGATTAAAATCTCCCATTCCTTCTTATTTTAACAAAAGACTAGCCCTAAATTTATTCTCTTCCTCTCTCTCTCTCCCTCTCCACCGCCCTCTCTCCCTCTCCGACTCTCTCCCATGGATTTCTCTTTCTCTCCTCATCTCTGGTCAGCAGCAGGAGGACAAAGCCAGCTGCTACAAGCATTGAACAATGAGCGCCAGCGACGACAAACGACAAGCCAACCACTCCGTCCGGCGCAAACAGTAGCAGCGATCAGAGGCGGCGATGCCTCCTCCCTCCTCTCTCCCATCTCTTTTCTCTTTTCCCTCTCTCGCAACAGCAGCAGCCGCTAGACATTGAGGCGTCTTCTCCCCAAGCGAGAACGATGGAGCAGCAGCCATCGGTGAGAGGCAAAAAGCAAGCAGCAGCGAGCACCGACAACAACTGCGACCAATAGCTTTAACCAGCAAGCCCCGACAAGAATCACAACCAACCACCAGCGAGATTTGGACAGCAGTAGCAGCTCCAGCAGCGACGGACGACACCAACAGATACGGTAAAACAGCGACAGAACAACTAGACGAGGCCACGGCGAGCAGCAACTCTAGCAGACGAGCAGGGTGAAATAACGATAACGGAATTTGCTTAGACCTCCTCATTTCGATTAGTTTTAAGACGAATCTCAACAGATCCGTCCGGGTCAGTTTCTCTTTTAAAATTGTCCATTATAGATGCTTAATTTGTCTATTCTTATGAATATTTAGATATATCTCGTTATGAGAATGAAAATAATCACGATTTTATGGATTATTTCTTGTTGATTTTCTGAACTCCGGAAAGCATGAGTATTTTAGCTTTGTCAAAATGTCACTATTTTCTAATTTGATTTAAGATTGTTGTATGTCTGCTGAGCACGATTTTGGTGTTGATATGCCGTTGTTTTTTTAATTTTTGTTGATTCTTGGATCAATTTTGTTAAGATGTGATATGACAATTGATAATTTCTCTTTGATTTGGCTACGTCCCTATTTAGGTTCTATAATCTTCTTTCCTTGAGGATATTACTTCATGAATTTAATTATGATCTTTAATATCTTCGACTGAGGTATAATTATTGGCAGATTTTCATCCTCTTTATTTAGTTATAGTCAAATTTATTAGAGCAAATAAATCTTGTGACTTGATTTGAGCTATTGTGATTTGTCCTTCCTTAAATAATAAATTGCTCCCTTTCAGCTGATGATGTGTTGGTTAGTTAACGGATTTTAGGTGCCTTATTCATGTTTGGACAGATTGTTACCTGTTTATATTTGGTAAAAAAGAATAAATAAATATGTGACGGATTTGCTTTACCTTATTTTTAAAAAAAATGGGCAGATTTAGTTGCTCATATTTGGTAAGAAAATAATTTAAAATAAATCTAATTTTGGTTCTTCTTTATTTAAGGGAAAAATAATATTTTAACTAGTCCTAAAATAATTTTCTTCCATTAATATGTGTCCTCCCATTCACTATATAAATCATACCTCTAACAATCACTCACACATCCTGACATTGGTTCATTCTTGAATAACATTCCTCTCTACTTAAAAGAAAGATTTCGGTAAACTTTAAGGTTTTTCTAAACTTGGATTTTGCTGTGTTCGGGTTGGATAGTGGAACTAGCTTGTCTTCATTGCTGTTAAATATATATTCTGCTTAATCGGTTAGTTGTTTCTTTGTCAGTTTAATTTCCGTTTTTGCATTATTTCAATTGTTGTTGTATAATGGGACACATCCGGATCAGTCTTCTTTTCCTTTCTTGCTTTGTGTGATTATATATTATCCATAACTTGTTTAATTCTTACATGCATGTATGCTACTTGTTTACATGAAATAATTAAATGTGCGTACCATATAATTAGTTTTATCATCTTGCTATCATCTTTTTATATGTTATTACTTGTTCGTATTTTTTCATTGCACTTTAACAGGGTCAAACTTAAAGGTTCAAGATCGCCTCGAAGAGATTTTCGGAAGAGATTCTTATGTTCAAGTTTATCTCAATGTTGTAGATATTATTTATTCATTCTTTGAACTTGTATAAACTCTAACTCTCTCTCTCTATATATATAATATATATTTGGGGGATCGTCTAGGGGGAGGGGAATTACTTGCTACTTTTTTCTTTTGTCGTAACTTATTTGTGTTAGAAAGCATTCTTATGGGATTTGTGCTAGCCCGCATTTGATGAATCGGTTTTAGATCTAACTAAAATAAATAAATAAATTTATCATTGTTTGATCAATTATTTAATCTTGTCTAAGTAATGTTTAAAATTGATCCTTGTTTAAATGCTAATTAATTGCATATAGCAGGTCACTTCTTAGTATGTAGCACTAATAGATAAAATCAACCATTTTGCTCATGTTTAATCATATGATAGAGCAAAGCTATGATCTATCTAACAAATTCGGCATATAATAATAATGCAATGTATAACCTTTTACATGCTCCTTAGCTTGTGTTATTTGCACCACTAATTTCCTTTTTATATGAAATAATTTCTTGTTTAAATAACTCATTTTCAAATTTAGATATCATGCTCATAGCATCTCGGGTGTAGAAATCGTGTCAATAGGTTATAGATCTTGTTCGTTACTTAGAAATCATCCCCATAGGACTTAACTAATAAAATTAGAGTTAATTAATTCATTTAAATAATGTCAGCATGTTTTAATAACTTAATCTTGTTAGTCAATCAAGTTCTAATTAATCTTAAATTTCTAACAAATTTGCAGCATGCTAATCACTTAGAAATCATGCTTATAGATTGTAGATTTGATTTTATTTGAAATATCATGCGTATATGTGTTATTAGCTATGCAACATCTTAACTTTCCATCACCTAGAAATCATGTTCATAGGCATTCTAATAATTTTCAGCATGTTATAATTGAATAAATCATATTATCTTATTATTTTCTACATATTCAAGAGAAAATCATCATAAATACACCTTCTGAATTAAAAATCAACATTGTTATTAAATTGTCCTGCTATCAATTAATCCTTTTCTGCAAATCTGCTACTCTTAAATGCTTGCCACTCAAAAATAAATTTCACATATAGTCTAACCTGCTACTGCATTAATATGCTATTTTTCAAATAATCTATTTTGATGTCCAAATAATATTTTTCCTGAAATATTTTAGTTTCTGCATTATGAATAATTATCTTGCCACTTTTAATGAAGTAACTAAATTCTGCATTTATGTCATAACCATCTATCCTTTTATTAATTAATTGTTATATTGATTGTGTTACTTACTTCCTGTTTACACACACTTAGCATGCGACCCTTTTCATTCTATCTGTGTTTGCCAGCAAGTTTAACTAAAACTTAAGAGGCCAACTTGAGACTTTATATGCTAGTTGTGTCCTATTTGTTTGACTTGATATCTAGGTGGGCCTATTAGGAATATTTATTTTTGTCTAAAACCATCCCAATAGCAGTCCAATGACTCTTGGACTTTAAGAGGGGGCGCTAGGTACCTTTTAGGACGTTATGAATGCGGAAGGTGGGGTAGGGGTAGTTTAGGGCCTACGGACATGATGACATCGACTCAGGCTTAAAATGACAAACCTTGGTTTTGTCTGACCTTACACGGAAGCCTATCGAAAAAAATATAAATAAAAGTCGAGTGTTGATCCGTAAAGTCCTTCAAAGTCTCCCTTCCCTTTTATCCCTTTATTTGTTTATAATTACAATTATTTGGGATAGCTTAAATAAAATAAACTTGTTTGCCTATCTATTTGTGTAATTTTTGTCTCCTCACTTATCTCTTTATTAATTGTTTAATATTTATTTGTTATGTTATCACCTAGCAATCATGTTTAAATTAAAATAAATAAATAAATGAAGTGACCTTAAATGTTATTTGTAGCCCCAACATAAATTGCATGAGATACTGCCGGGACCCACATTTGTGGACCTCGAGGGATGCCTAATACCTTCCCCTCGAGGTAACTTGAACCCTTACCCGATATCTGGTTCATTGACCCTTAGTTAGACTTAGTTAGGTTAGATAGGTGCCCTAACGCACCTTAAATCGTTAGTTGGCGACTCCTCGATCTACCCAAAGCCCAAAAGAGTTGTTAGGTCATGCATCCGAAAGGAAAAGTTTGTTTTTGAGAAAAAATGGGGAGCGACACTAGGTATACATCAAAGCTCGACGGTTCAAAGATATCATATCTACCAATTGACCGAGTATATCCGACAAACGTTCACTACGGAAAGTCCAAGGGGAAACCTACTTATCTAGATGCAATTAATTCTTGTTTGTAAAGTACACGTACTTGTCTGTTTCTTTGTCTTGGATTCATTCCCCATTCATGTAGGGGATTGTTGGGTTTTAAAAGGTGTGAATGGAAAATGAAAAGTTGTGACTTTTATAAAAAATTGCGACTTTTATGAAGAGTTGTGACTTTTATGAAAAGTTGCCACTTTTATGAAAACTTGCGACTTTTATGAAAAGTTGTGATCTTTCCGAAAGATTGTGACTTTTCCTAAGGTTTGTGACCTTTCCGGTAAGGCACAAGAAGAACCTTTTCACACTACCCTTTGTTTTCTATAATTGAGGGATTTCCTCTCATTTTAGTTAATTGAACCAATTTCTAGACTTCTTCTACTACTACTAAATCTAGTATTCTAAGTGTACTTTACTGTCGTTGAGTGGTTTCACTGACACTGTGGTTTTAGGTACCGATACACCGGTGAGTATGATTGTTCTATCCTGGGAGGATATATTCCATTAACCTCGGGTACTTGAGGGGAATAATTTCCTTAAGAGGACACTATGCATTCAATAGGCTCGATTTTCTTCTTTAAGAAAAATATTTCATATATTGTTTCTAATATGTTTCTGATTATATTTTCTCTACTAGTTTTCATTTTCTAGTTGTGAAAATGCTCTTTAAACTTTGTTGTTTCTTACCAAGTTCTTCAAAGTTTTGTTCTAAGTATCTTAGAAATACAAGATGAACAACAGTTTGTTGTAAGTTTCATGGTGCGCCTTTATAGCTATATTTATATTGAAGATCGAGTTGTTGAGAAAAAAATTATATTTGCCTGAAGTTGAATGGCAGTGCAAAGACCACATCTTCAAGAGTTTACATCAAACGCAAATGGGTGGTCCTTGCATTTTTAAATTTATTTATTTACTGATTATTAAATTTGCTATCCAATTATAATAGTAATCATGTAAGAACTTCAATCGTTATTTATAATAACATGCTTGTGAGACTTCATTTTGAAACAACGAAGTGAAACAACACATGTATCTCTATTTATCAACGACTTAAAATATGATTTTCATGTAATTTTTTCTATTTAAGTAAATAACATGAATTGATTGTATTGGGCCCGTGGCCTATCTAGTATATATAAAAGTCTTAGAATATTACGAGTATCTCTCACCCAAACGGCAATACCATAAGTGTGAATATATATTTCTAAAGTTAAAAGGTAAATCAACTCCAAAAACATGGTAACAACTCCACTACTTTGGATAATCAACTTTTGATTTATAATATTAGCCAATTGCCAAGAGGTGCATTAGGATTTTTTAAATTTATTTGTTATAGAATTCAAGTTCATAATGTGAGGCGACGATATGATAAAGCCAATATTTTGTTAACTAGATTTATATTTCATTGTAGTTAGAGAGTGTGTGAAATAGGAAAATTATTTCACTTGTTAAAAATAAAATAGGAAAATTATTTCACTTGTTAAAAGTAAAATTTAGATATTTGGTATCGCAACTTGTTCCCTTTAAAAATAAAAGATTTTTCATATTTTTATGTTGTTTCACATAATCAAAAAGATATTAATAGTTTTTTAAAAATTTTACTTTTATTAAATAAAGAAAATTACACATAAGTAAGAAATAGCTAAAGATCTATTGATATTATACATACTAATAAATTGACAAAATGGTCTAATGGACCCTTGTACTTATATGTGTTTATATTTTGAATTCTTTTACTTAACCATTTACCAATTGTACCATTAAACTCAATGAAACTGAGCATTTCAAACCCCTTTGGCCTTGTGTGAACTTCAAACGCACAATAAAAATGACATGTCATCACCCGCATCAAATTTTATATGACATGTCACTTATTAATTAATTTTTTTAAAAAATTATTTTTTCTTCTTTTTCACTCTATCTTCATCTTCATATCACTTGACCAACGCATGTAAAACCCTTTTCTTCATGGATGCCAATGAATCACCATTAAAATATTTCAATATATTATAATATTTATACACAATTTTATCCAACATACTTCATCTAATTTACATTCAATAATTACTTTTATCCTTTCAAAACTACCTGATCTTTGTCACTTTACCCTAGAAAATGGAAAACAAAGACAAATCAAGAACAATAACAGATTTAAAGATGGAGCACTAAAATTGCTAACAGTTTTAACAACAAAAAGAGTTCAAGATACTCATTAGACATATTTCTTCCGTGGATTTGGGTATTGCACCTATTTTCTCGATTTTCCTTTGCTCATCTTGTTCTATTTTTTGCACGATCTCATTCTAATTTGGAAAAGAGAAAATGAAAAAGGAAAAAGAGAAAAAGAACTGGAATGGAGTGGAGGAAGGGAGAACGAAAGGAATGGGGAATTGGGTGGGGGAAGAGCAGGGAAGGTGAAAGAAAGAATGATGGAATAAAATTGTCCCTTACAATTTCTTCCCCAACAATAGTTGATATAAAGAAAGAAGTTCTTTTATGACATGACTAGAAGCAAGAAATGGATAAAAATTGAGATATGTTGGTGAACAAAATTTCAAAGAGGTGCGTTATAGCGTTTGGCCTAGTCTTGAGGAGACTATGTGGTCCTTGGAATAATGGTACATTTTTATATAGTGTATTATTTTTCTAGGATTTCATTTGTTTTGATAAAATTTTATAAAATTTTGTATATATGTCTTCTTCTTTTTTTTATTTAAGTGAATGTCAAGCACAAAAATTTCAACTCCAAAAGAAAGCATTAGTGGCAATAAATTTTTCTTTAGCGGCAATATGTACTATCTAAAAAACATTTAGTGATAATTGAGTTAATGTCATTGCATTTAAAGTCACTATAACCTTTAGCAACATTTATATAGACTAATATGTTTTAGCTATCCATATTTATTATTATCTCTAAATATAATATAGCAAAAAATATATAATTGACATTTAATAATTACTGTAAAATTCTTTATTTATTGTGATGTGAACTTAATACTTGTCAAGAACCTCATGGTGCATATGAATGCATAAATTGTTTTTCCTTAGATATATAAAACAATGAACAATTTTTGCATGCTTATTGAAAACGATATGCTTTACTCCCTTTATCTCAAAATATGTATTACTTTAGCTCATTTATTGGCTAAGATGTATTCGAGAGAAGAAAGAGCTAGGCCAGAAGGAAATTGCTTGACCTTTGGGGTGCAGGGGCGGACCCACATGGAGTCCGCCTGGTGCTCGAGCACCCATTAATCTTGTCTCGAAATATATATATCTATGTAAAAATTAAGAGGTATTTGTATAAAATTAACATAGAGCACCCAATGAACAATTGATTTGACCGGTCCATTGACTTTTGGAAGGGTGCTTAAGGCTCTTTTAGAGATGTTAAAGCCTGGGTTCAAATCTCCCTATTAACAAGTCTTTTCTATGTTTTTTATTCCGACACTTTTAGAACACCCACAACCTAAAAATTCTAGTTCAGCCACTGTTGGGGTGGCCGGTGAAGCATGCATGTTTAAATTATTAAACAATGTAGTTATTATACTGCTTTAGTTGACATTTATTCAACATATCGTCCAGACTTCACTTTGTGAGATTTTACTGAGTACGCTATTGTATTCAAGATTAGGTAATTAACTTATGTTACACTATGGATTTTTTTCGGTAGCTCATCTGGCATCACGTCCTTGTTTTCTTCAAGGACCTCCTCTATAATCGGTGGCAAGGACTCCTTAGCAGCATTGTCTTCTCCCGAACATGCAAAGGTAGCTAGGAATGTCGGCTCCCAATTCTTCATGCCTTTCACGATATGCATGGCTAACAGGTAGGTGTGTCCTTCCCTCTTTGGTACCTTAACTAGACTTAACTAGAGGTACCATGCATGACCTGTCCCGCTCCATGACCATGACTCGTTGGAGGTAGGGGTCGATCATCGTGTGGCAACGCTGGAAGAACTCCTACCCAAGAATGATATCAAAGATATCTAAAGGAACGACAGTGAAGTTTGTCTTAC
This sequence comes from Solanum bulbocastanum, assembly GCA_037074985.1. Classification (NCBI taxonomy): domain Eukaryota; kingdom Viridiplantae; phylum Streptophyta; class Magnoliopsida; order Solanales; family Solanaceae; genus Solanum; species Solanum bulbocastanum. The sequence continues at coordinate 7,028,686 of CM073602.1, forward strand.
TTTGCCATTTTCCCAACGTGATGCTTACTCCTTGGGCGACTCCGCACACGGGAGTTGGTGGGGCATTAACCGTTTTGAGGCGGATGTTGCTTGGAACGTAGTTCAGCCCTAACCTCTATGCCGCCATCTTGGTCATGATGTTTGCTTCGGCCCCGGAGTCTACCATGGCACGAGCTGGCCGCCCATTAATGGAGATGTCTACATTCTGCATGCTGAAGTCTCCCGACTTTTCAGTCTGCTTGGCTATAGCCCCGCATAGTCCAACCATGCCCAACTGCGTTGTGCCCGCATCCTGCCCTTGCTCTTGTGCGTCCTTATTTTTTCGTTCACGTAGGATGGCACCAAGGTTCTTCATTTCTGGGCACCTGGCATAGTCGTGTGGTCCTCCGCATATGTAGCAACCATCTCCCTTGGTGGTCTACGCCTTCTTCTCCGTGTAGCCCTGGTGCGCGAACCATCGATTATCTGGCTTGTGGGAGTCGTATTGTTTAGTGGGTGCCTGCTGCTCTTTGTCTCAGCCACAAACTCCCCCACCTTTGGCATAACTACTCCTTGTATCTTTACCCTTGGCCCTGTCATGCCGATCATGCTTAAAGTCGGTTAAGGACTAAGCTTGTGTGATGGCCTCATCTATGGTCTTGACCTGTTGCCGCTCCAACTCCATCTTGGCCCAATTTTGCAGTCCGTCCATGAAGTGGAACAGAATGTCTTCGACCGTGAGGTTGGGAATCTGAAGCATTAGAGTCGTGAACTCCTTTACGTACGCCTGAATGCTTCCTATTTGCTTCAACTTGCGCTTAACCTCGTATACGACATTGTTAGGGAAGAAGTCTGTCTTGAATTCCTCCCGGAATTGCTCCCATGTGTTGATGGTGCACATCCCCTTCCATACCTCAGCCTCTTTGCGCCTCCACCATAGCATGGCCATTTCAGAAAGATACAACAAAGCAATGTTGATCTTATTCTCGTCACTCCTCACCCGACTACACTTGAAGTAATTCTCCAAGTGTCACATAAAGTTCTCCACCTCTTGAGCGTCTCGGACCCCTTTAAATATAGGCGGCTTGGGAGCCTCGACCCTAGCCTCCCTATCACGGTCAGGTGACGTCGATCCTCCAGCTTCAATGCCTTCCTTCAGTGCCTTCATCTCGGCCTTCATGGTTTCAATTGTGTTCAACACCTCCATGAGCCGGCACTCCAAGGAAATGATGGCCTCTTTCATTTCGAACTTGGCCCGCTGACGTCCCTCCAACTCCTTATGGATGTTTTCGGTCTCCTCAAGGGTCTTCAAGAGTTTAGAACTTGTAGTCTGCCACATTCATGCGTCGTCCTAATATATCCACGACCTGCCTTGCGACTTCAACCCTTGCGACCCATTCTTCTCTAGCAGTGACGTCGATGGCCTCCTCGCAACGTTCATCATCACTTGGTTCGGTGGTCGAGGGTGGATGAGATGTTAGCGCCTCGCTCGGTGTGGGGTCGAGCAGCATTTCTTTGTTACTCTTTTGGTGTTTCTTACCCTTGCGGTTTTTCTATCCACTATCCAAACGGACGTTGGTGGTGCTAGCGGCGCTTACGTTCCCTTCGGTAGTCATTCTCTTAGTATCAAAATCTGGCTTTGATACCACTTTGTCATGGACTTAGAGTTTTGGCTAAAGCTCCGTGTGGCACTTGACAACTTACTCACTATTCTTTCAAGATCTCGTAAGTTCAAGTAAGCCTTTGAAATCAAGATCGCTAAGAGAATGCCAAGAAAGACTTAGAAAGAACAAGAGAGCTTTTTGGAAGAAGGCTTTTGTATTGCTTTGGAAGATTGCTTACAACTTGAGTGATGCCTTGCAAATGAGTGGCACCTATATTTATACTACTTCCTAAGGGCCTAAGTGTAAATAATGTTTACTTTACAAGTCCCTAAGATATTTACACATTGGTCCTAACTCTAGAATTCTCTACTCACTCTAGAGTTCTCTAAAGCCTTCTTGAAAAGTCTAAAGGTTTTAGAGTTCTCCGCAAGCCTCACCTCAACTCTAGAACCTTCCGTCCCTATCCGAACGTGGATTTTGGCTGGCCGAGTGGCGGGACGTCACACAAGGGATTGAAAATTCTATGAAGAAGTATATTTGTTCAATTTGTTCAATATAACAAATGTGATATGTATGATATAATGCATTGAGATCGGGAGAAATTTTAATCCATTCTTTGTATAACTTCAGAAATGGATCTGGTAGAATTTTAATTGTTGGACTGTGGTATGACCACCAGTTTAAAAACCAATTAGGGATTGGTTCTGTATATATCTTCGTACATACTTTAATAAATCATGTGTGCTTATGTTTCTCATTATTGTAAATGAGAACTTTATCAAAAGCACGAAAATAATCTCAATAGGTAAAACTCATGGAGACTTTATTTAGGCTAATTTGTCTTTCCTTCATTATGGAGATACCCCAATCATCAACCGATATAATTTGTTTAATTATCATTTTAGAGAAGTTATAAACATTCTCACTAGTGTTATAACCTAAGAAATGCTGAAACTCAGCACTACCTGTGCTTATCAGAATTGTTTCATAATAAGATCGGGTTTTCTATGACTCACCCGAGTAATATAATCTGTTGATCAAATATTGTTGGAATATCTTCCAAAGTTCTTCTTTTCTCTTAATATCATAGTTTTGTAAAAGAAATATCATTTCTTTCTTGGATATTTTTTCATATGATTTAATATCATTCACATCTTCTTTTGCTATGGATGCAAAGGTATCACTTTGCTTCTGAGATAGATATTCTTGCAATTGTACGTATAACAGATTATTTTCTGTAATATCTTCTAGATGTATAGAAGAAGAAACCTCCTTTTGCAAGGTCTTCAAGTTCACCAAACTCATTCCTTCCCTTTGTATAATTGGAGAGTTGGAAGAGGATTTAGATCCGTATGACAATCTTGATGACCCTGGGGTTGATCTTCCCCTTCCTCTAGTATGACCACCCCGTCCTTTCACCTTGGTTATCCAAGGAGGGTCCATTATACAAATAAAACATTTTATTTTATTCAAATGTATAATAATTATTGTAATAATAATTTTCATCGTCAAAATCGACGATCTCATCATAAAAGCTAATATCTGAGATAATATCTCTTATCATATAATCTATAATTTTCCACAAAATTATTTCATATACGTGTCTATTGAGAGAAACTACCTTTAAGATAGTAACTAAAGTTTTATATGTAAAGAAAGGAGACAAAAAACTCATTATGAAGATAAGTATTCTCTGGATAAGAAATCTGGAAGAGAGTTATCATTCCCCTTTTTATAATGAATTTCAAAATCAAAAGGGGCTAACTGGGTATGCCACCTAGGAAATATTAATTTTGAAGGATCATGTTTAAAATCTTTATCAAACATATATTTTACTGATTGTGCATCAATTTTAATCAGAAATTTTTTATTATATAAATCATCCTGAAATTATTGAACAATGGTAAGCATTTCATGAGCCACCGTAGCATATTTTTTCTGAGCATCACTCCATTTTCCAAAATGAAATCTAATTAGAGATTAATTTTCTTTAGAATCCCACCGTAACCAACATTAGACGCATCTGTCTCAATAATCTTCTGCCAAGCTAGATTAGCAAGGGTTAGACAAGGCAAAGATTGCACACGAAGTTTAATGATTTTTACCAAATTGTTGTGACTATTAGTCCAAGGGGAATTATAATCCTTTTTAAGCATGTCATATAAAGGGGCCAAATCACGAGATAATTTTTTTGTAAAAAGAAGAAATGTAGTTTAAACTTCCCAAAAATCTTTGCAATTGTTTCCTATTTGTAATAACATCAGGAAACTTTGAAGCAAAGTCAATCGATCGTTGAATCGGGGTAACCTTACCTTGACATATATGATGTCCTAAGAATCTTACCTCTGTTTCGAAAAAACTCATCTATGGTTTAGAAATTGCCAAACCATTTTCTATAACAATTTTCTTGAAAATGTCTAAATGTTTAATATGCATTTCAAGAGTTTGTGAGTAAACCAAAATATCATCAATATAAACAATGATAAAGTTCAAATATGGATTAAAAATATCATTCATTATTTTCTGAAATTCAGAAGGAGCGTTTTTCAAACCAAAGGGCATAACATTCCAGTCATATTGTCCAAATGGGACATTAAAAGTTGTTCTATAAGAATGCTCTTTAAATATTTGAAAATGTCAATATCCCCATTTTAAATCAAATTTTGAAAATATATTAGCATCATATAATCCAGATAATAAATCTCTTTTATTTGGAATAGGATATCTAATCCATTTTAAATATTTATTTAAAGGTTTATAATTTATGACTAACCTGGGGACACCTCGTTCCCTTTCAGCTACATTGTTAACATAAAAAGCAGTATAGGACCAAGTAGATTTTGAAGGTTTTATCAAGTCTTTTTGTAATAAATTATCAATTTCCTTTTTACAGAATTCAACCAATTCAGTGTTCATCTGACAAGGATGAGACTTAGTTGGAATATGATCCTCATAGAAATTTTCTTCATATGGAAGAATAACAATATGCTTTTTCCGATTCCAAAAAGCACTAGGATGATCAGCATAAATATAAATGGCCATTTGTTCAGAGATTAATTTAATTTTCACTTGTACTTTAGTTGATTTTAAAGTATCAAATATATTCATGCTAAATAATTCAAGTTGTAAAGAATCAACATGCTTTTGTTTCATATCAATTAAAGCATTAATATCACGGGAAATAGGGTCAATGATAAAAGTATAACTAATATTCTGATTTTCATTCGTAGCAGAAAACCCTTTAGCATTTATGCTAGTAAATGGATAAATAGCATTTATAAAAGGTGTTCCAAGTATATTTGGAGGATATAACTGATTTTTAACCAAGAAAAAGAAATGCGGAATGCAAACCTTATTTTGGCAATTACGCGTATTAGGCAATTTATACTTTATATCTAAAGCATGTCCCGAATCAGATTTAACCATGTGAGTTGTTTTCTCAAAATACTTAGTAGGTACAAGACCTTCTTGAATACAACTAACATCGGCTCCACTATCAGTTATAGCGATATTAGTTATAGAAAAACAATTAGCAATTAAAATGGTGCATTTAACATACCATTTATGAGCAGTAACAATTTGAATCATTCCTAAAAACATTCCCTGTCTAGAATCAAGGTTAAAAGGTTTTGCAAGAGTATTTTCTTCAGCAATATTTTTTCCTTTGCTATTAGCAATCTCTATCTGAGTAAGACGATGATCACAAATCATATTTTTTCTACTTAATAAATTTAATTTCATTTTTCAAATTTTCAATTTCTCCTTTTAAATCATCAAAGGAATAGTCTCTGGTAGAAATCACTTGTTTATTAAGTTTGTTATGATCTTCAAACAGAGAATAAGGAGCAGAATATTCATATTCAAAATCTTTCTTTTGTTTTTCAATATTCTTTGAAGAACTAGCAGTATTATTAATAGCTAATTGTAAATTTTTTCACGAAGATTATTATTGGTAACTTCTTTCAAAAGTTCTATGACATTATCAGAAGTAATAGTATTGATATTTAAATCTTCAAGTTGAGATTGTAATTTGTAAAATTCATCATTTTCACAAAAACAAATATCACATTGTCCAGTTTTACAAGTATCACATGCATACTATTATCAGATGATTCAGGCAAAACAATGTCATCTTCCTCAGAATCCGACTCAAAATTGTAATCGGACTCCGAACCTGAGGTGTATAAGAAACTATAAACCTTATCATTAATTTTTTCATCTAGTTCTAAGGTTTTCAGCTTTTCAAGCTTATAGTTAGGTGTTATATGTCTGAAATTACCACACCTATAACACTTAAACTTAGCGAGCTCTCGCTTCGACCTATTCTTAGTAAATCTATTAGATTTACAATAAGCTTTTCGCTCATCCTGTTCTTCCTTAGATCTACGTCTATGTCTAGATCTTTTTTTCCTATAATGTTCATCAGGATTACAGTCTCTAGTATCTCTATGTTTGGTCTTCTTCTTGCTATTAGCTGAAGTATCACGTAAACCAAATTGGGTACAAAAGTCTCCTAATTGAGATCTTTCTCGGAGCTTATCCATCTTAAGTTGTCTATTTAATTTTAATTCATTGCACAAATTTATACCTTCTTAAGTGCAAACTCCTATCAACCTTCCATAGTTATAATCACCATAAGGAATTTCACCATGCTCATTTCTAAGGATTTTTTTTAACGAATAATGGGGGAAGGTCATCTATGAACTTAGCTTTTCAATGCTCATACTTGTTTTTGGGTAGTTTCATAACCCTACTCATATAAGTATCTTTATACTACCTAAATTCTCCTAAGGTTCTACATCGTAGACCATTTAACAGAGTACGAACTATTTCAAACTGATTGGTAAATCTACCATTAAAATGTTCCAAAATAGTCAAAACTAAGGTATAAACAACGTCTTCTTTATTAACAACAAGAGTCATACTTAAGTTATCAACACCTTCACTACTAGAAGTAGCATTTATTACAGCAACCTTTTGTTTAAAAGTCATATAATTATCCCACCAACCTCGAAGTTGGCCAGTAAAACCTACAATAATCATTTTACAACTATTTCTATCTGTGTTTTTAACATTTTTACAGATAGTTGCATACAAAAGCATTCTATTAACAAGAAAAGTAAGTTGTCCATCAGTCGGACCATCAAGATTCCATTCATAAATTTCAAAACCTCTATAAGAAGTATTAGTCTGATTCCAGTCTCGTTCCTCTATAAGCACATCTTGAGGAGTTGGCCTGAAATAATAATAAGTTTGCATACTCGGTTTATGAGCAAATTTAGTATTATCAATATTCTTCTTGGGATAACCCTGAAGTTTATTAAATTATAAGGAAACATGATTTTTAAAATCAAAAGTGTTTTCCATTTCATTCGCAAAACTTTCAGATAAATCTATAGGACTTGCTCTGAATTCAGAAAACTTTTTATCAAGAAGTTCTTCCGAATGATAAATTGATTTAAATTTAAATTCTGAAATCTCAAGAGGTCTGCACAGGAGTACCATAGTTTGTGCCTCAATATTAGTTTTAGAGGTAGAAGCTTTATTAAAAGTCTTTAAATCATTTTTTATATGGATTACTAGAGCAGTTAATTCATCTAGCTTTTTATCAAGAGAACCAGTATGTTCACCCAAAACTTTAACATAAAGTCCTAAATAATTATTTTTAGAAATCAAATTATTAATTTAGCTAATGTTGATTGCCGCAACATCTTTTTCAATAAATTTTTGAAAGACAGAAAAAGTAATACCAGTATTATTAGGTAAACTAACGATGATTGTGGTAGATAAACAACCTTAATAATATTACCAGTTCCATCTTTATACGATCGCTCTTAAACTTTGATGAACAAAGGTAAATAAGTGGTTATAAACCATGGCACAAAACACATAATTTGATTATGCAAAGCACAAGTTTCATAAAACTCTTGAGAAATATTATTCAAATCATCGGCACTATAGGTGTCAAAAAACCAAGTTTTAAACTGATTCTATTTATCACTTAAAAATTCATTTTGAATGTACTTTCTTGCCAGGGAACCTGGGCTAAAATCTATTTGATATACATTCATCATCAAGTATTATTGAGATAAAAATTTATTTCGGACTGAGAAGAAATATACTTATTCACAAATATCATAAGCAATATCATTTGCATGAACAATATTAAGACGAAGATTAATTTTTATTATATTAACAAATCTATCATTTTGATCCTCAGATATAACTGAAGGTAGAGTATGTAAAAAAGTAGCAAGATTACGAGCTGGACCATAAACAGGATCAATAGGGGTAATATGATGCATAGAATGCAATCTTCTAGCATAAGAAAATGAATGTCTACTGAATCAAATATCATTAAACTGCATACAAATTTGACCATCAGGATTCTGAGTGATACGAGAATACTCAGAATTAGTGAACGCATCCGCCGTATGGTTCAAAGGAATAACTAATTCCAAAGTCCAAGTAGTAGGAAAAATAATCTCTTCCCATTTTATTGGTTGTCTAGTAGTGACCTTAGATCTAGCGAAATTAGTTTCTACTAGAATAGTTTCAGCAAATGTATCATATAACTTACATTTTGAATTTAAAGTAGAAAGCAATACAAAATAGATTCTATAAGATAAGCAAATTAATTCAGAACTAGGTCCATAATTATAACCATGCGTTTTAACATTCAAACTTAAAGCATCAAGAATATTAGCATCAGTTAAAGATAACTGCAAATTCGATTGAGTATTAAAATTGACTGGACCATATACCACAGTATATTCAATCGAACCCATCAAAGATTGTCTAAACTTCAAATTTCTAGCATCACGTAAAGCAGCTAGAAATGTCTCAGGTAACCCTTTAAGAATTAAAGGCTTAAAAGCAATTTGTGTCATGCCAATATGCAAGAAATTATACTGAAGTTTATATAAATCAATATCTCGTTTATTTAACAAATGAATAGTCTGTTCCGACGAATTTAAAGCCAAAGATTGTTCAATAGTTTTAATCAACTGTTTATTAGAGATTTTATCAAACCAATCATAATCATAAATGGTTTTTATATTAATTTTTGGAATAGTCCATTTGTTTAACAAATCAAGGTTTTGAGGTATATCTACATCTTCCAATCTAGTCCTTTTAGCATTCGTTTCTCTAAGATTCATGAAGACAAAGATCATATCTATGTTGTATACTAAGATCGAGTTTTATATGACTCAGCCGAAAAATACAATCCGTTAATCAAATATCGTTGGAATATCTTCCAAGGTTCTTCTTTTCTCTGGATTTCAGAGTTTTCTAAAAGAAATGTCATTTCTTTCTTGGATATTTTTTCATATGATTTAATATCATCCACATCTTCTTTTGCTACGGATGCAAAGGTATCACTTTGCTTCTGAGATAGATATTCTTGCAATTGTGCGTATAACGGATTATTTTCTAGATTATCTACTAGATGTATAAAAGAAGAAGCCTCCTTTTGAGAGGTCTTAAAGTTCACCAAACTCATTCCTCCCCTTTGTATAATTGGAGAGTTGGAAGAGGATCCAGATCCATATGACCATCCTAATGACCGTGGGGATGATCTTCCCCTTTGTCATTTCTATTTTGAATTGGTTTTTTCTTTAAATCCAAGATGTAAGTTATATGATACATGTGCTAAAACTATTCTAGTAGAAACCAATTTTGCTAGATCTAAGGTTACTACTGGACGACCAATAAAATGGAAAGAAATTAATTTTTCTACTACTTGAACTTTGGAATCAGTTACTCCTTTAAACCAGATGGCAGATGCAGTCACTAATTCTGAGTATTGTTGCATCACTCAGAATTCTGATGGTAGGATTTGTATGCATTTTAATGATATTCCTTTCAGTAGACATTCATATTCTTCTGCTAGAAGATTGCTAGTTATGCATCATATTTTCCCTAATGATCCTGTTTATGATCCAGCTCGTAATTGTGTTGCTTCTTTACATACTATATCTTCGGTTATATCTGCGGATCAAAATGATAGATTTGTTAATAAAATAAAAACTAATCCTCGTATTAATATTGTTCATGCAAATGATATTGCTTCTGATATATCTGATAAGGATATTCCTTCTCAATCCGAAATGGATTTTGATCTCAATAATACTTGATGGTCTCACTGATAGACAACTAACTATTCTTGTTCATAGAATGCTTATGTATGCAACTATTTGTAAAAAAGTTTAAATATAGATAGAAATATTTGTAAAATGATTATTGCAGGATTTACTGGCCAACTTCGTGGTTGGTGGAATAAATATATAACTTTTGAACAAAAGGTTGTTGTAATAAATGCTACTTCTAGTAGTGAAGGTGTTGATAACTTAGGTATGGGTCTTGTCGCTAATAGAGAAGATGCCATTTATACCTTAGTTCTGACTATTTTGGAAAATTTTAATGGTAGATTTACCAATCAGTTCGAAACAGTTTGTACTCTGTTAAACGGTCTACGATGTAGAACCTAAGGAGAATTCAGGTGGTATAAAGATACTTATATGAGTAGGGTTATGGAACAATCCGAAAACAAGTATGAGCATTGGAAAGCTAAGTTCATAGATGGCCTTCCCCCATTATTCGCTTTAAGGGTTAAAAAAATCCTTAGAAATAAGCACAGCAAAATTTCTTATGGTGATTATACCTATGGAAGGTTGATAGGAGTTTGCACTTAAGAAGGTATAAATTTGTGCAATGAACTAAAATTAAATAGACAACTTAAGATGGATAAGCTCCGAGAAAGATCTCAATTAGGAGACTTTTGTACCTAGTTTGGTTTACCCGATACTTCAGCTAATAGCAAGAAAAAGACCAAACATAGATATTCTAAAGACTCCAATCCCGATGAACATTATAAGAAAAGAAGGTTTAGGCATAGATGTAGATATAAGGAAGAACGGGATGAACGACAAGCTTATCGTAAATCTAATAGATTTACTAAGACAAGGTCGAAGCGAGAGCTCGTTAAGATTAAGTGTTATAGGTGTGGTAATTTCGGACATATAGCACCTAACTGCAAGCTTGAAAAGCTGAAAACCTTAGAACTAGATGAAGAAATTCATGATAAGGTTTATAGTTTCTTATACACCTCGGGTTCGGAGTCCAATTACAAGTCTGAGTCAGATTCTGAGGAAGATGATATTGTTTTGACTGAATCTTCTGATAATATTCAGCATGTTCATACAAATTCTTGCGATACTTGTAAAACTGGACAAGGAGATATTTGTTTCTGTGAATATGATGAATTTTATAAATTACAATCTCAATTTGAAGATTTAAATATCAATACTATTACTTCTAATAATGTCATAAAACTTTTGAAAGAAGTTACCGATAATAATTTTCGTGAAAAAATTATACAATCAACTATTAATAATACTGCTAGTTCTTCAAAGAATAAAAAAACAAAAGAAAGATTTTGAATATGAATATTCTGCTCCTTATTCTTTGTATGAAGTTCATAACAGACTTAATAAACAAGTGATTTCTACCAGAGACTCTTCATTTGATGATTTAAAAAGAGAAATTGAAAATTTGAAAAATGAGATTAAATCTATTAAGCAGAATCAAATGATTTGTGATCATCATCTTACTCAGCTAGAGATTGCTAATAGCGAAAGAAAAAATATTGCCGAAGAAAATACTCTTGCAAAATCTCTTAACCTTGATCCTAGACAAGGAATGATTTTAGGAATGATGTAAATTGTTACTGCTCATAAATGGTATGTTAAATGCACCATTTTAATTGATAATAGTTTTTCCTATAACTAATCTCGCTATGATTGATAGTGGAGCCGATGTTAGTTGTATTCAAGAAGGTCTTGTACCTACTAAGTATTTTGAAAAAACAACTCACATGGTTAAATCTGCTTCGGGACATGCTTTAGATATAAAGCATAAATTGCCTAATACGCGTAATTGCCAAAATAAGGTTTGCATTCCGCATTTCTTTTTCTTGGTTAAAAATCAGTTCTATCCTCCAATTATACTTGGAACACCTTTTATAATTGTTTTTTATCCATTTACTAGCATAAATGGAAAATGTTTTCTGCTACGTAAGAAAATCAGAATATTAGTTATACTTTTACCACTGACCTTATTTCCCGTGAAATTAATGCTTTAATTGATATGAAACAAAAGCATGTTGATTCTTTACAACTTGAATTCTTTAGCATGAATATATTCGATACTTTAAAATCAACTAAAGTACAAGAGAAAATTAAATTAATCTCTGAACAAATGGCCATTGATATTTGTGCAGATCATCCTAGTGCTTTTTTGAATCGAAAAAAAACATATTGTTACTCTTCCATATGAAGAAAATTTCTCTGAGGATGATATTCCTACTAACTCTCGTCCTTGTCAGATGAACGCCGAATTGGTTGAATTCTATAAAATGGAAATTGATAATTTATTACAAAAAGTCTTGATAAAACCTTCGAAATCTCCTTGGTCATGTACTGCTTTTTATGTTAACAATGCAGTTGAAAGGGAACGAGGCATCCCCATGTTAGTTATAAATTATAAACCTTCAAATAAATATTTAAAATAGATTAGATATCCTATTCCAAATAAAAGAGATTTATTTTCTAGATTATATGATGCAAATATATTTTCAAAATTTGATTTAAAATCAGGATATTGACATATTCAAATATTTAAAGAGCATTCTTATAGAATAGCTTTTAATGTTCCATTTGGACAATATGACTGGAATGTTATGCCCTTTGATTTGAAAAACGCTCCTTCTGAATTTCAGAAAATAATGAATGATATTTTTAATCTATATTTTGACATTATCATTGTTTATATTGATGATATTTTGGTTTACTCAAAAACTCTTGAAATGCATATTAAACATTTAGACATTTCCAAGAAAATTGTTATACAAATTGGTTTGATAAATTCTAAACCAAAGATGAGTTATTCCAAATGGAGGTAAGATTCTTAGGACATCATATATGTCAAGGTAAGGTTACCCCGATTGAACGATCGATTGACTTTGCTTCAAAGTTTCCTGATGTTATTACAGATAGGACACAATTGCAAAAAATTTTGGGAAGTTTAAACTACATTTCCCCTTTCTACAAAAATTTATCTCGTGATTTGGCCCCTTTATATGATAGGCTTAAAAATTATTATAAATCCCCTTGGAATGATAGTCACACCAATTTGGTAAAGACCATTAAACTTCGTGTGCAATCTTTGCCTTATCTAACTCTTGTTAATCCAGCCCAGAAGAAGATTATTGAGACAAATGCGTCTAACGTTTTTTATGGTGGGATTCTAAAGAAAATTAATCTCAATGATAAAACTGAATATCTAATTAGATTTCATTCTGGAAAATAGAGCGGTGCTCAAAAAATATCTGCTATGGTGGCTCATGAAATGCTTACCATCGTTAAATGTGTGTTAAAATTTCAGGATGATTTATATAATCAAAATTTTCTGATTAAAATTGATGCACAATCAGTAAAATATATGTTTGATAAAGATTTTAAACATGATTCTTCAAAATTAATATTTGCTAGGTGGCTGGCCCAGTTAGCCCCTTTTGATTTTGAAATTCATTATAAAAAGGGGAGTGATAACTCTCTTCCAGATTTCTTATCCAGAGAATATTTATCTTCATAATAAGTTTTCTGTCTCCTTTCTTTACAGATAAAACTTTATTACTATCTTAAAGGTAGTTCCTCTCAATAGAGACATACAGGAAATAATTATGTGTTAAAATCAGTTATATCATTCGATTATACTCGCAACACCATTTATAAATGCTATTTATCCATTTACCAGCATAAATGCTAAAGGTTTTTCTACTACATATGAAAATCAGAATATTAGTTATACTTTTATCACAGACCCAATTTCTCGTGATATTAATGCTTTAATTGATATGAAGCAAAAGCATGTTGAGTTTTTACAACTTGAGTTGTTTAGTATGAATATATTTGATACTTTAAAATCTACTAAAGTACAGGAGAAAATCAAATTGATTTCTGAATAAATGGCCATTGACATTTGTGTTGATCCTCCTAGTGCTTTTTGGAATGGGAAAAAGCATATTGTTACTCTTCCATATGAAGAAAAATTCTCTGAGGATGATATTCCTACAATGTCTCGTCCTTGCCAGATGAATACCGAATTGATAGAATTCTGCAAAAAGGAAATTGATAGCTTGTTACAAAAGGGTTTGATAAAACCTTCAAAATCTCCTTGGTCTTGTACTACATTTTATGTTAACAATGCAGTTGAAAGGAAACGTGGGGTCCCCAAGTTGGTAATAAATTATAAACATTTGAATAAATATTTAAAATGGATTAGGTATCCTATTCCGAATAAAAGAGATTTGTTATCTAGATTATATGATGCCAATATATTTCAAAATTTGATTTAAAATTCGGATATTGGCAGATTCAAATATTTAAAGAGCATTCTTATAGAACATCTTTTAATGTCCCATTGGGATAGTAATAATAAGTTGAAAATACTTTGATACCAACGAAACAGGATCTCAGAAGACGGGTGGTATTCCGCGCGGTCATCTTCAATATAGCTTTTTAACATCAGAATTCAAGGAATAAATCCGAATCGAAATACATAAAAATTTTTATATAGTTTGATGATTGTATGGAAGGATCTAATCCTTTTACCCAAGCAAGGGGTCTGTCAAGATTCAAATACGTATTGTCATTGAGCTTATGTTCTAGCAGTTTTAACCGGGTATAGAGCGCCCTTTTCAACTCATTATCGGGCTTTGGACCATGGCTGGCTAGATGGAGTCACTAAGACAAAGCCAATAACGTATTGCATAAAATTTGACTGTACCGCCATCTCGGAACCAAGTCAAGAAGCCATATATAAATTTATTTATATTTAGATAAAGTCTAGATCTTTCATGGCAGATATAAAAGTGAAGTTAGATATCCGACATAGATATGATTATTTTATCCGGAGATAGTCACGGATCTAGATCGTAGAAAGTAAAATAAGAGAAAAGAAGTATGAAAAAGTACCTTGTGACAAGGGCCAACACCATGGTCTGTGCGAACTATGCACTTTATTAACAACTCCGGTAAGTATCCGACGAACTCAAAATACAAAAGCCAAAGAGACTAAGAAAGCTTTACAAAAGAAGAGAGAGGGGGTTTCCAAAACTTGCTCTTCCTCTAAGAAAATAAACTAATTTATAGACTAAAAAGGAATATTTGTACAGTAGAAATGGGCCCTTATCAATGGGTCCCCTATGTACAATAGCAGTGTATCTATTGTTGCTCAACAGTGTTTTTACTGTTGATAGTGACTTTCATTGTTCAAGATAATCTTCACATCTTGTCCTTCTTTTTTAATTCGCGAAGGAAATCTTCCGCCTTTTTCAGAGCATCATCCGAAGTTGGTTTTTCTGACTCCATTGGTTGAGCCTCTTGAGTATCATCACGAGTATCATCACTTGTTTCACTCCTCATAGAAGTGTCTAATTTCGCATAGTCAGTGATATTGAGGAGTAGATTCCTCCTAACTTCATCTAAATAATTATTAATCATTTCTTCTTTGTTTCCATCTTGATTGGAAATTCTCCTGGCCATATGCTTAATGGAGCTATCAGTAACTATCCCCTTGTGAGGAGAAGTACCAAATTCATGAATTGTCTGGGTAATAAGGTCCAGAAGTTATTAACCATATAAGGACTTTGTTTTAGGATCTCTTTTCATCAGCTTGTCCCGAAAGTTATTATAATAAATTCGATATAAATAGGGAATTTGTTCCTCAGTAAAACCTACTTTTAGGGTCCATTTATGAATCCAGTGAATGGAGAATTCCATGAAAAAATAGATTTGTTCAATTTGTTTCATATAACAGATATGATCTGATTGATATAACTTATTAAGGTCCGGTGAAACCTTAACCCATTCTCGGTATAATTTTAAAAAGGGGTCAGGCAAAATCTTTGTCGTTGGACCGTTGTATGACCACCAGTTTAAAAACCAATTAGGAATTGGCTCAGCAAATATCTTTGCACAAATCTTAATAAACCAAGTATGCTTGTGCCTCTCATTATTATAGTAGAGGACTTTATTAAAAGCATTAATATAAGCATTAATATATTCAGGCTGATCTACCGTCCTTTCATTGAGGAAATTCCCCAATCTTCTATAGATATAATCTACTTTATAATCATTTTGGAAAAGTTATAAACGTTCTCGTTGGTGTTATAACCTGAAAAATGTTGAAACTCAGCACTACTAGTACTTATTAGAATCGTCTCATAATAAGATAGGGTTTTGTATGACTCACCCAAAAAATATAATCCGTTAATCAAATATCGCTGGAATATCTTACCAGGGTTCTTCTTTACTCTGAATTTCATATCATTTCATTTTACCTACTCTTTCGTAAGATTTGATATCATCAATCTCATCTTTAGCTATTGAGGCAAAGGTATCACTTTGCTTCTGAGACAAATATGCATGTAGTTGTGCATATAATGGGCTATTTTTCGAAATATCTTCCAGATGTATAGAAGAAGCCTCTTTTTGAGAGCTTTTCAGATTTACAAAACTCATCCCTCCTCTTTGTATAATTGGGGGGCTGGATGAAGAGGATCCTTATGACGATCCTGATGATCCCGGGGATGATCTTCCCCTTCGTCTGGTATAACCGCCTTTTCCTCCAGCCTTTGTCACCCAGGGAAGGTCCATCCTACAAGCAAAACATTTTGTTTTATTCAAAGGCATAGTATTCGTTATAATAATGTAGTTCATCATTAAAATTAACGATCTTTTCTATCATATGAATAGAGTAGACATCTATCAACATGCCATCTATAATATTCCATAGAATTTCTTCCTTCATATCTTGATTGAGAGGAAGTACCTTTAGTATAGTAACTAAAGTTTTATCCATAAAGAAAGGAGACAAAAAACTCATTATGAAGATAAGTATTCTCTGGATAAGAAATCTGGAAGAGAGTTATCACTTCCTTTTTTATAATGTATTCCAAAATCAAAAGGGGCTAACCGGGCCTGCCACCTAGCAAATATTAATTTTGAAGCATCATGTTTAAAATCTTTATCAAACATATATTTTACTGATTGTGCATCAGTTATGATCAAAAAAATTTTATTATACAAATCATCCTGAAATTTTAATACACATTTAATGATGATAAGCAGCATATTTTTTCTAAGCATTGCTCCATTTTCCAAAATAAAATCTAATCAGATATTCAGTTTTGTCATTGGGATTAATTTGCTTTAAAATCCCACCATAACCAATATTAGACGCATCTGTCTCAATTATTTTCTACCAAGCTGGATTAGTTAGAGTTAAACAGGGCAAAGATTGCACACGAATTTTAATATTCTTCACCAAATTGGTGTGACTATCAGTCCAATACAATTAGTTGTTGCTCAAGAGGCTCAACCAATTGAGTCAGACGCCAGCTTCGGAAGATGCTCTGAAGAAAGCAGCATATTTCCTTCGTGAGTTAAAAAAGAAGGACAAGATGTGAAGATTATCTTGAACAGTGAAAGTCACTATCAACAGTAAAAACATTGTTGAGCAACAGTAGATACACCGTCACTGTACGTAGAGGACCCATTGAAAAGGGCCCATTTCTACAGTACAAAGATTCCTTATTAGTCTATAAATTAGTTTATTTTCTTAGAGGAAGAGCAGGTTTTAGAAACCCCCTCTCTCTTCTTTTGTAAAGCTCTCTTAGTCTTTTTGGCTTTTGTATTTTGAGTTCGTCGAATACTTACAGGAGTTGTTAATTAAGTGTATAGTTCACACAAAAAACAAAAAAAAAAAATATCATTTGCATGAAAATATTTAACCGAGGTTTTTATTTTATTAACAAGTCTATCATTTTGATCCGCAGATATAACCAATGGTAAAATATGTAAAGAAGCAGCACGATTACGAGCTGGGCCACATACTGGATCAATAGGAGAAATATGATGCATAGCAGGCAATCTTCTACCAGAAAAAAACGAATGTCTACTAAAAGGAATAATATTTAAAATCAAAAGCGTTTTCCATTTCATTAGCAAAATTTTCAGCAAAATCCATAGGACTTGCCCTAAATTCAGAAAACATTTATTATTATTATTATAACTATTATAATTATTTATAATAATAATTATTATTATTATTATTATAATTATTATAATTATTATTATAATTATTATAATTATTATTATTATTATTATTATTATTATTATTATTATTATTATTATTATTATTATTATTATTATTATTATTAATTGGTACTATTATTATATTTATTTATTTATTTCATCTGTTGATACTTAGCCTAATGACAGGCTAAATTGTTGTGTTGAACTACATCATACTAGATTATTATAATTAATGGAATTGTGACTATAAAAGATGGTTTGAATAGCCGAAATTAAGGTCTAATTAAAGGAAATTTTAGCATAGTATTAAAAGGCTATTATGTTGATCTGTTGGATTATCCTGTAAAAAGGACGGACCCGGATGTATCCGTTGGATTACCCTATGTTATGGGCGGACCCGATGAAGACCGTTGGATTACCCTGGGGTGGACCCGAATACGGTAAAAGTCTTTGAGTTAATATGTTAAAAAATTCCTTGAAATTTGTAAATGACCCTTACAGTAGGCTGGGCGATTCGTTTTCTTATGGTATCAGACCCATGGAATTATAGTAATTATCGGTGGTATAGTTCAACACTCTGTTAAACATGAACATCATAAGAAAAAAGTCTACTGTTAAAAACAGTAGAAAAGAAGAATATGATATCCCTCAACAATTGGATCTACTTAATAAGTGGACTATTCCTAAGATCTCACCCAGAATTATATATCAAATGGGAACTTTTCAGAAACTTGGTTTAAAACAAGTGGTTAAAACCACTGAAGAAACTATTACTATTGATAATGATCATCAAACTTTTAGACTTATATCTGAATCAGATTTGGCCCCTTATAGAGATATTTATAGATTTATGCATATTGGCTTGGTCCAGGTGGCTTTTAAGCCCCTTACTTTGCGTGGACTACCTGAAAGTTTTATAGCAGCTTTACGTGATGGTAGAAATCATAATTGGAAGAAGTCTCTAATAGGGACTATTCAAACTAGTTTAGCTTATGGACCAGTATATTTTAATGCTTATCCAAATTTGCAGATTTCTTTACAAGATGAGAATTCATTAAGTTCTCTTATGCAGGGTAGAAATGTTGGATTTCTGCTGACCCTGTTGCTGAGAGTATCATCTCATAATGCATCCTGTATTTGTATGCAGTCATAGTATAACAAACTGTATCCAAATACCTACTCATTAGCTGCCATAGATCATTTTTCCATTTTAAATCATTGTTTTCCAGAAGAAGTATAACTTCTTTTTTGTCATTCATATCATACACTTTTGTGTTTTCTTCATCCACCAATATGCTTGAATAAGTAGGATGATTATTATCCTTACTTTGCTTGGATTTCATAAAATCCATCAATTCTTTATATATGGGATGGTTTGTATTCAAACCTTCTGTATCTCTTGATGAACTAGAAGCATCAATCAAATTTTTATTTCCTAATTGAGTGAGGATATGACTTCTTCTTCCTCTATTTCCTCGTCCTCCTCTTCCCCTAGTAGGGGGCCACGAAGGTCTCATGCCTGAAAACAAAGACATTTATGATTAGTCTAAATATTCTCTAGTAAGAAAATCTAGAAGACTATTATCTTCACCTTTTTTATAAATTATTTCAAAATCAAATGGTGCTAATAAGGCTTGCCATCTAGCAAACATTTGTTTTCAAACATCATGTTTACAATCTTTATTAAACATAAACTTAGCAGTTTGACAATCAGTTTTAATTATAAATTTTTGATTATAAAGATCGCCTTGAAATTTTAACACTCTCTTTACAATAGCTAAGATTTCTTTAGCTACTGTGGCATAATTCTTCTGAGAAGGATTCCATTTTCCTGAATAAAATTGAACAATATAATGACATTTATTATCAGGACAATACTGAGTAAGAACACCTCCAAATCCTATATCTGAAGCATCTGTTTCAACTGTCTTTTCCCAATTTGGATTAGCCAAGGTAAGACATGGAAGGTTTTTAACCTTATTCTTGATCCTTTTAACAACTCCAGTATGATTAGCTGACCAGGCCTTTGGGTTTTTCTTAAGCCTATCATATAAGATAGTCGTATCCAAAGCTAAGTCCTTTATAAAAGGTGCTACATAATTGAGACTACCAAGAAATCTCTGTAGTTGGGTTTTATTAGTAATTTCATCAGGAAATTTAGAAGCAAATTCAATACTTCTATTAATAGGACTAATATTCCCTTTCTCAATATTATGACCTAAAAACCTTACTTTAGTTTGAAATAAGGCCATCTTTGGAGCAGATATAACTAAACCATTTTGAATAATAATTTTCTTGAATAAATCAAGATATTTAAAATGGGTTTCTATACTTTTTGAAAATACTAGAATATCATCTATGTAAACAATAATAAAATTACTATAAGGTATAAAAATATCATTCATAATTTTTTGAAATTTCGATGGAGCATTCTTTAATCCAAAAGGCATAACGTTCCATTCAAATTGACCCATAGGGACATTAAAAGCAGTTTTGAACCTGTCAGACTCACTTATTTGAATCTGCCAATAGCCTGATTTTAAACCAAATTTAGAAAATATAATTGCATCATAAACTCTGTCTAATAAATCCTTTTTATTAGGGATGGGGTATCTAATCCATCTTAATGCTTTATTTAAAGGTTTATAATTTATAATCAACCTAGGTGCACCTCTTTCTTGTTCAGAATGTTTATTAACATAAAAAGTTGTACAAGATCAAGGAGATTTCGAATGCCTTATAAGGCCTTTTTGTAGTAAGGATTCAATCTCTTTTTTACATAATTCCAAGTATTCAGAATTCATCTAGCATGGTCTAGCCTTAGTTGGAATATTATCCTCATTAAAATCATCTTCATATGGAAGACTAACAACATGCTTTTTCCTATTCCAAAAAGCATTAGGATGATCTCCACAAATATCAATGGAAAATTGATTTTTTAAAATAGCAATTTTATCCTGTAATTTAGGATTTTGCAGAATAGTATCAATTTCAATGCTATTAATTTCTCCTTTAATAAAATTCATTTGATTATTTTTTTAAATCATTTTTGAGGTTAACTCATTTAACATTTTGGTAAAAGGTTTAGTAATATCTTTTACCAAAACAAAGCTTTGAGGAACACATTGCTTTCCTTTACAAATAAAAGCCTTAGGTAATTTAAATTCAATATTCATTTTACTACCATTTGTAGATCTTAAGCTATGAGTAGTTTCATGAAAATATCTTAAAGGAATAAGTCCTTCTTGAATACAATTTAAATCTACAGCACTGTCAATGAGAGCAATAAATTATTTTTTATAATTATAATCAATTATAAGTGTAATTTTTGTATAAAACTTTTGAGAAGTAAAAGCTTTTAGATTTTGTAAAAAATCAGCCTTGTTATTACCTAAATTCAAATTAGTAAGAAAATCTAAGTTATTCGTCTCTCCTTCATCTGAAGAAGATGCTGAGTTATTACTCAAATTTCTTTGACTATCTAGGCTATCTAGACGAGCTTCTATAATGACATTCTTTTCTTTGAGATGTCTAATATCATCCTTGAGATTATTAATCTCTTCTTTTAAATCATTAATAGTAGTAGGAGAACTTATAAGTTTTCTTCTTTCCATAAGAAGATTTTTAACTTCTGCCATGGTATATGCACCTTCTTTAGTTGGTACCTCTTTTTGAATATGATCCTTAGAGGTAGACATGATATTACTAATTTTATCAATAATTTGAGCTCTTATTTCAGGATCCTTAATTCTCTGTAAAAGCTCTATAACTTTGTCATTATCAATGACATTAAGTCTTAGTTCTTTAAACTGAGAATAAATCTTATAAAGATCATCCTCATCTCCATCCTTTTCACATTCCAATCCTTGTTGACATGGTAAACATTCATCTTCTGAAGACATATAATCTTCTTGGTGCAGTGCCTTTAAATCTTCACTAGTTTAAAAGGGTTCTTCATTGCTACTGTATTTTGAATCTGATTTTCCTGAATCAGAATTAAGCATAATCTTGTATAAAGATTCTTTAATATTATCCTCAATATCAAGGTTTCTTATTTTTTTCCCTAACTCTGCAATCTTTTGCATAGTGACCATATCTTCCACATTTATGGCAAGTGTCTGACTTATCATATCGACGTTTAGATTTATAAAATCTATGATCACTTTTTCTATCATTTTTTCTTCTTTCTTTTCTTTCTATCCTTTTTCTCTTCCATTCTTTATAATCTTTCTTGGAAGAGCTATTTTTGGAAGAATGCTTCTCTTTCCTACTCTTAGAAGCAGGGTTGGGAATATCTAGAGCAAATTGCTTACAGAATTCTCCCAACTGTTGTCTTTCATTAAGACGATGTCTTTTAATCTGTTGATTTAGCTTAATTTCATTACATAAAGCTAAACCTTCCTGCTCACAAGCATTTATTAATTTCCCATATGTATAATTTTCATAATTTATACTAGGACTATCACCTCTTAAAACCTTCCTTACTCTTTCAGCAAAGAGGGATGGTAATCCATCAATAAATTTGGATTTCCAGTGAGTGCTATTACACTCTGGCAATTCCATAACCCTGCAAAGAAAAACATCTTTATATAATCTAAAAGATGTAAGGGTTTTACACCTTAAATTCTGCAGTAAAGTTCTAATGGTTTCACTATTATCTGACCGTCTTCTTGAAAAGTGTACTATAATGTTTAAAATCAGTGTATAAACTGAATTTTGAACCTCTCCTTCACCTTCTTGTTTGACAGCCTGAAGGATCTTATCTTTCTTTTCTTGGTTCAAATAATTATCCCACCAACCTTTTAACTAACCTCTAAATCCTGCAGTAATCATTTCTGCAATAGTCTTATCACTATTTTTATTTGTCTTACAAATAGTACTGTACATCAACATCCTGTGCATAGTCGTATAAATCTGTCTGTCCGT